>JAUJYZ010001176.1:0-146802 GCA_033675265.1 Actinostola sp. cb2023
TCTCCCAGCCACCCCCTCCCTGCCCAAGTTCACCCTCCCCACCCAAAGTTTCACCCTCCTTCCTGCCCAAAGTTCACCCCCTCCCTGCCAAATTCACCCCCCTCCCTACCCACACTTCACCCCCCCCCCCTGCCCCGACCTAAGTTCACCCCCTCCTCGCCCAAGGTCCCCTCCCCGTCCAAGGTCATCCCACTCCCCGCCCAAATTTTCACCCCCCCCCTGCCCAAAGTTCCCGCTACCCACACCAAAGTTCACCCTCCTTCTGCCAAAAGTTCACCCCCTCCCACCCAAAGTGCACCACCCTCCCCCGCCCAAAGGTCACACCCCCCTCCCCTCCCCACCAAAGGCCTTCCCTCCGCTCTCACATGTTATCAATGTCCTTACCCTCCATGCAATACCTTTGATGTCATAACTTTGATTTTCTTGTAGCATTTAGAACTGGGTTTAACCCTTTACTTCAAATACTTGACAACTGAGGACAACTTGTGTCGGCTTTATGTATGAATGAAGGGGTGTAAGTTTTTTGTGTTGTCTCAATCTGATTCAGCTTGAATCCCCTGACATGCCTGCAATATCATAGAATCCTGTGGACAGATCTCACCATTAATTGCCAACAGAACACTGTGACATCACTAAATCTTCCAATAAACTCTAATTGTTTCTAATTGGTGGTATATTAATTCTCGGGTACATCTGCCATTGTTTAAGACTCATACTTTTCGGACAATTTGAGATTGAAAATTTCTAAATGGCTTGACCTTATTGTTTGTGTTTGGGAGGAGTATATCGATGCTTATGTCAGGCAACAAATTGTTTTTGTGTATACAGTAACCGCAGGGGAATCCACAGGATTGCTAACTCTCCATTATGTAGCAGATAATGTTTTTCCTCCTTCATGTGAACTGCCCACCAAATCATCATTGCTTCATTCTATTTTGGTAAATGAATACATCGGACAAAACTTATGTATCACAACAATGATGACAATGGATACATAATATGGAGAAGAATCGAGTCAACGTTGACTGACTGTAATCTTGATTGGTTCAATATCCATGCATGAGAGAGGGATCAATGAGGATTGGTAAAAGTGAAGGAGTTTACAAACACCCCTTGCTCTAAACCACAAGACCCCTTGAGCATCATAACTTACGTTCATTCATTGATTTGCAAAGCATCACCAAAAATGGCTGTGCATTTGTAAATCAAGAAACCAAATTTCAGACAAGATCCCCAAATCCTAACTATGACTATCAGCATCTCTAAACTCTACAAAGTTCTATAAAATTAGTTTCCACAACCTTAAAGTTTATTCAGAAAATACTTTCTATTTGAACAGTCATCACTCACCTTGAACATGATACACAAAGCATTATTAATCAACGTGTTATCTGCTTACAGTACAGTCAACTAATGCCGGGCTACCACTTTAGTTAGTTAGGATATAGCTGTAATTGCATAATCGTTGTCGGTTTAAAATCATAAATC
The DNA here is from genome assembly GCA_033675265.1 of Actinostola sp. cb2023. Classification (NCBI taxonomy): domain Eukaryota; kingdom Metazoa; phylum Cnidaria; class Anthozoa; order Actiniaria; family Actinostolidae; genus Actinostola; species Actinostola sp. cb2023. The sequence continues at coordinate 1,489 of JAUJYZ010001176.1, forward strand.
ATAGAGAAGCTGAGAACCGCAAGGATGGATGGGAAATCAGCTTCAGAGCCCACATTACATTCAGATTTTATAAAATAATTTTTTAGATATAACGCGCGACTCTGACGTGGGATTGGTTAATTACTATGTTGATAATGAGGCTATTAAACATGGTTCAGTGACCTTGACAAACTTGAAGCTGATGCAGTGGATTTGATTGTAAAAATAACAACCACAAATGTATTGTTTTCTGTTGTCAAACATTTATTATTTACTAAGCAAAAGCCATAGAATTACGTTTTTTTTTCTTTAGCTAAGTTCAAGTTTCTAGTGTAGATGTGATTTTGACTGAGTTTTAAACGAAAATTAAGTAATTTTGCAAGAATTGAACTTCAAGATTTCAAACACGGCCGAAACTCGACGGAATCGTTCATTATTTTTGTCCACAATATAATAAACGAAGAAAGCTAAAATATAACGCTCAGTTTCATCAATCACGCTAACCATTTTTGGGAGTCCAGCAATTTCAATAAACGTTGATAAGCTAAATAGTGTCTTCCAAGACGCGCAATGCATTTTGGGAGCTCGTGTATATTGTCTAACGTATAGTAAATCCTAATACCTTATGTATTTTTAAGTATCCATCAGAAACATACACTCGCTCCATATTGCAAACAATGCCCCTTTGGGTCGTGGAATGCCTTTCAGTAATGTCAGTATTCATTTTTTTCAACGTTTTTTTGAAATACTGTAGACACATATATTTTTCTCAAAGTGTCGACTGCTAAATTATCCAAGCATATAGCTGTATTTAATTGCCTCCCTAAAACACTGTGAAAACAGAGCTTTTATTGTTTGTTAGTCTTAAGCTTGCGGAGAACACATGCTATTTCACCTGAACATTCATGATGTCCTCGCTAGTATTATATGTCAAGTCGAGAAAAAATAATCTTCGAAATGTCTCAGAAACCGTTCCATCGTTTATTCCATTCTGTTCGATAAAAGCGACGAAAAGATTCAAAAATGCGACAAAAAATGTGGATATTTTGGCTACCCTGACTTTCGTGCCTCCATTCATGCAATTTAGTCAATATATGTGTCAGAAAGTTTATGACGCTCTTCGTCATTGATCTGGGGGGATTCGGACTCAGCTTTTCTCTCACTTTTCTTCTTGCGTGTTGTCGTGTTCACGGAGGATACCAAAAACCAAGTGGAACAAGCAGTCTTTTGTAATTTTCTGACAGAAAATAGCATTCCTTCAAATCGTTTTTTTTCGTGTCAAAACATTAAGATTGGCACAGTGATAAAAGTTGTCGAGATCGCTTGGGGCCATTTTGGATTTCTTTTCGTGAGATTTGATTGATTGATGGGCGATTTCTGGACGCTGTTCAGAGAATTGAAATTTTGATCACTAAAATCTCCGCGTCAATAAGGAGTTTTAATGAAGGAAATCCTTGCAGTGTATTTTAATAAACACAAATAGAAAACGTTTTTCCATGTTTTACTAGCCTGATATAAACACTCGGTGAAAGATTGGGAGAAGTCCTCGAGTCTGTGTAAAACCTCGCTACGGGCTCGGTGTTTACACAATAGCTCTCGACTTCTCCAAAACTTTCCCTGATGTTTATAATCATGCTAGTAAACACGGGAAACGTTTGTCTATTTGTTAAATATTCAATGTTCTCGTAGTTTTGAAGGGATATTACTATTTAACTAAGATCGACAAGTCTGGATAAAGGTCGGATATTTGACTGTGTTATATGATAGTTTTATTTCCTCAGAATTCCTTTGTCTGTCATAGGCTTTCAATGATTTTTCAACCCCGACAACGATTATGCAATTAGCTAGATATAGCAATAAATAAAGATGGGTTTTTAAAGAGACTGGTCATTAGGGACTGGCGTGGTTTGCTGGTCATAGTGGAAATCACTGGTTACTTGCATGAGATGCTGCTACCAAAAATTGTATTTAAAAAAAACAAGAAGGTTTACGTATAATATACTATGTATACTTGGTTTCTGAAATCACCAAGTGGTGTACTTGGATATGCATCATAACACCCCAAATAAGTTGCTTTATATTCGCCTCACTTTACATCCTTCCCCTCTCCGTCCCTCCCTCTGGCAGAAAGCTTCTTTTGGGAATAATCATGAGGTTATTGTGGACTGGAAATCAAACGTGATAATCCGTAATACAGTTATACGGCATGACCAACTCTTGCAATTCTCATGATCCACTCAAATAAGTATCAATAATATTATGTTTGTTTATACATCCACATTTTCAAACCTAATGGTTTTAGTGTACGATATTGTGGTATTCAATATTCACAGTACATGTGTCCTTTGTGTCGTGCATCCACCACTTAGGCTAACCTACAAGACCATAAGGAATAAGTATGATTTACTGACTACGACTACAGCCACAATGACTATTGGATGAAATAGCAGACCAGACAACAACCACTACATAGACAGTTAACCCCGACACGAGAACCCAGAAACACAATGTTACATGACAATAGTATATACACATGTGAACTAGTAATGATTCGACTGACTACTCACTAGATCAGCACCGCAACTGTCGGAATTAAGTCCAAGAACTGTATTTAATAGTATTCAAATATAATTTCATTTATAATAAATTATTTTTTGAATATTTGAAACTGTACTATATGGCTAATTGCAAGAAATAAGTTCTAAAATTAATAATAATACGATAATAACGAAACATAGCAAAGTAATTGAGCCTGAGTATTGTGTTATGTTCTGCCAATGATGAGTTACACTTGTAGTATTAATTTTATGGTATTCATGGCAATCAGTGTAAAGAGCTTTTAATATTTATATTCATTAATAATTTATAATGTTTACTGCCATTCCCTGAGTATAAATATTTGATATTAAATCAATGGTGCCCATGAATGTTTGCTGAACTTTAACTTTTAAAGTTTACTGTGATCATCAAATTTACATGGCGTCAGTGTCCGATAAAGTCCCTGGATGAACTATCTGCTTTTAGAATATCAGTTCACTTTCACAATGATTTCATTATTGACCAAATACCTATCATACCATATTCACTTTGTAAGATAGATTGGCAGCAAGTTACAAGTTGCATATGATAACAAAATCATATCGAAGACATTCAAAGTTCTACTATGGGGACAAGTCTGTGGATAAGTTTGTTAGAAAGTGATATGAAAGCTCACTGACTTGCTTCCCAGGATTCTTAGAATAAGAAAAAAGACCGACTCCTCTGATGATTTTTGATAAGATTTGGAAAACATAGGTAGGTATTCAGAACCATATAATAGTATTCATACTTGACAATGAGATAATATTTGCTTGAACAAAAGCATGAAAAGGGCCATGTCTAGATGTGGAACCATTTTTGACTACTAGTAGCAACATGGTTTGACTTGTAATGGAAAACAAAAGACTAAAAAATGACATAGAATAAGTTCAAACAGTGGCATTGCTGGAAATGTAGTTCAACATTTGGAAATTGTGTTGTGTTATTCATTATTAGAAATGAACTTATTGAAAGGTACATGTATATTGTTGACTGGATGATATTAAGTACCCATATATATTCTAGTAGGTTTGTAAAGAATGCATAGTAAAATACTTTCACAGGAAAACAACAGTCTGTGAAAATTCAATTCCATAAAAATACTTTCAGCTGAAGTGAAAAAGATATGAGTGAAGAACAACAAATGATCCAAACCACTTTTCAATTGCACATAGATACACATGTTGATGCCCATAGAAACAATTTTTTGCCCAAGTGGTTGTGTTTTTTTTGCTTGAGATTTTAAAGTTTACAATATAGCTTACTTTTCTCAAAAACACAAACTGAAACGTGTTCTAATGGGTTCTACGTGTCCCCAAGGACGATTTGAAAAAAAAACTCCCTCTTTGTCCTATTTTTTTTTCCTTTCACCCAAGAATGATCAGGCAGAAAAATATTTGATCACAATTTAGTGAAGGAGACTTGTGCTGACTTTCCAAGAAAAACAAATTGTTTACAAAGAAAGAAAACTATCTTACATCAGTGTATATTATTGATCAGGCCTTGTTACAAGATGTTGAGAACTTTTATCTTGAAACTTGAATGTGACTGCATTTCTTATTGTGTAATCCAAAGAATATGATATGCTAAGAAAATACATTTAGAAACATAGGGTAATTTCAAAAGAAACCTTTACTGCTGTGCGTTGAGTTGAATGTCTGAGCTTTCACCATCTACGGCGTCGTCAGAGACTGAATGAAGAAACATTTAGAAACATCATCACTGATGCAATCTTTAGCAACATTGGTTGATACTTTATCTGTAGTCCTTGCATATATAGTGTCCTGTAACAAGCAGTGTAACATCGTTGCCGATTTTTTTAGCACCATTGCTAGATACTGTACATTATGTATATATATTAGTCTTTTCTTGATACAATAAATGTTGATGTAGATACTTGCAGTGTCCATGCTGTTCCTGTAACAAGCTGTGTAACATTGTTTGGTGATTTTTTAGCACCATTGGTAAATACTGTATATAGTCTTTTGTTGATACAATAAATGTAGATATAGTTGTAGATACTTGCATAGTGTCCATGCTGTTCCTGTATCAAGCTGTGTAACATTGTTGGTGATTTTGTAGCACCATTGGTAGATACTGTATATTCTGTATATAGTCTTTTGTTGATACAATAAATGTAGATATAGATACTTGCATACTGTCCATGCTGTTACTGTAACAAGCTGTGTAACATTGTTGGTGATTTTTTAGCACCATTGGTAGATACTGTACATTCTGTATATAGTCTTTTGTTGATACAATAAATGTAGATATAGTTGTAGATACAGTTGTAGATACTTGCATAGTGTCCATGCTGTTCCTGTAAGAAGCTGTGTAACATTGTTGGTGAATGTTTTAGCACCATTGGTAGATACTGTACATTCTGTATATAGTCTTTTGTTGATACAATAAATGTAGATATAGATGTAGATACTTGCATAGTATCCATGCTGTTCCTGTATCAAGCTGTGTAACATTGTTGGTGATTTTTTAGCACCATTGGTAGATACTGTACATGATGTATATAGTCTTCTGTTGATACAATAAATGTAGATATAGATGTAGATACTTGCATAGTGTCCATGCTGTTCCTGTATCAAGGTGTGTAACATTGTTGGTGATTTTGTAGCACCATTGGTAGATACTGTACATTATGTATATAGTCTTTTGTTGATACAATAAATGTAGATATAGATACTTGCATACTGTCCATGCTGTTACTGTAACAAGCTGTGTAACATTGTTGGTGATTTTGTAGCACCATTGGTAGATACTGTGCATTATGTATATAGTCTTTTGTTGATACAATAAATGTAGATATAGATGTAGATACTTGCATAGTGTCCATGCTGTTCCTGTAACAAGCTGTGTAACATTGTTGGTGAATGTTTTTAGCACCATTGGTAGATACTGTACATTCTGTATATAGTCTTTTGTTGATACAATAAATGTAGATATAGATGTAGATACTTGCATAGTGTCCATGCTGTTCCTGTAACAAGGTGTGTAACATTGTTGGTGATTTTTTAGCACCATTGGTAGATACTGTACATTCTGTATATAGTCTTTTGTTGATACAATAAATGTAGATATAGATATAGATACTTGCATAGTGTCCATGCTGTTCCTGTATCAAGGTGTGTAACATTGTTGGTGATTTTTTAGCACCATTGGTAGATACTGTACATGATGTATATAATCTTTTGTTGATACAATAAATGTAGATATAGATGTAGATACTTGCATAGTGTCCATGCTGTTCCTGTATCAAGCTGTGTAACATTGTTGGTGATTTTGTAGCACCATTGGTAGATACTGTGCATTATGTATATAGTCTTTTGTTGATACAATAAATGTAGATATAGATACTTGCATACTGTCCATGCTGTTACTGTAACAAGCTGTGTAACATTGTTGGTGATTTTGTAGCACCATTGGTAGATACTGTGCATTATGTATATAGTCTTTTGTTGATACAATAAATGTAGATATAGATGTAGATACTTGCATAGTGTCCATGCTGTTCCTGTAACAAGCTGTGTAACATTGTTGGTGAATGTTTTAGCACCATTGGTAGATACTGTACATTCTGTATATAGTCTTTTGTTGATACAATAAATGTAGATATAGATGTAGATACTTGCATAGTGTCCATGCTGTTCCTGTAACAAGGTGTGTAACATTGTTGGTGATTTTGTAGCACCATTGGTAGATACTGTACATTCTGTATATAGTCTTTTGTTGATACAATAAATGAAGATATAGATGTAGATACTTGCATAGTGTCCATGCTGTTCCTGTATCAAGGTGTGTAACATTGTTGGTGATTTTTTAGCACCATTGGTAGATACTGTACATGATGTATATAGTCTTTTGTTGATACAATAAATGTAGATATAGATGTAGATACTTGCATAGTGTCCATGCTGTTCCTGTATCAAGCTGTGTAACATTGTTGGTGATTTTGTAGCACCATTGGTAGATACTGTGCATTATGTATATAGTCTTTTGTTGATACAATAAATGTAGATAGATAGATACTTGCATACTGTCCCATGCTGTTACTGTAACAAGCTGTGTAACATTGTTGGTGATTTTGTAGCACCATTGGTAGATACTGTGCATTATGTATATAGTCTTTTGTTGATACAATAAATGTAGATATAGATGTAGATACTTGCATAGTGTCCATGCTGTTCCTGTAACAAGCTGTGTAACATTGTTGGTGATGTTTTAGCACCATTGGTAGATACTGTACATTATGTATATAGTCTTTTGTTGATACAATAAATGTAGATATAGATGTAGATACTTGCATAGTGTCCATGCTGTTCCTGTAACAAGCTGTGTAACATTGTTGGTGATTTTGTAGCACCATTGGTAGATACTGTACATTCTGTATATAGTCTTTTGTTGATACAATAAATGTAGATATAGATGTAGATACTTGCATAGTGTCCATGCTGTTCCTGTATCAAGCTGTGTAACATTGTTGGTGATTTTTAGCACCATTGGTAGATACTGTACATTATGTATATAGTCTTTTGGTGATACAATAAATGTAGATATAGATGTAGATACTTGCATAGTGTCCATGCTGTTCCTGTACAAGCTGTGTAACATTGTTGGTGATTTTTTAGCACCATTGGTAGATACTGTACATTCTGTATATAGTCTTTTGTTGATACAATAAATGTAGATATAGATGTAGATACTTGCATAGTGTCCATGCTGTTCCTGTAACAAGGTGTGTAACATTGTTGGTGATTTTTTAGCACCATTGGTAGATACTGTACATTCTGTATATAGTCTTTTGTTGATACAATAAATGTAGATATAGATGTAGATACTTGCATAGTGTCCATGCTGTTCCTGTATCAAGGTGTGTAACATTGTTGGTGATTTTTTAGCACCATTGGTAGATACTGTACATTATGTATATAGTCTTTTGTTGATACAATAAATGTAGATATAGATGTAGATACTTGCATAGTGTCCATGCTGTTCCTGTAACAAGCTGTGTAACATTGTTGGTGAATGTTTTTAGCACCATTGGTAGATACTGTACATTCTGTATATAGTCTTTTGTTGATACAATAAATGTAGATATAGATGTAGATACTTGCATAGTGTCCATGCTGTTCCTGTATCAAGGTGTGTAACATTGTTGGTGATTTTTTAGCACCATTGGTAGATACTGTGCATTATGTATATAGTCTTTTGTTGATACAATAAATGTAGATATAGATGTAGATACTTGCATAGTGTCCATGCTGTTCCTGTAACAAGCTGTGTAACATTGTTGGTGATTTTTTAGCACCATTGGTAGATACTGTACATTATGTATATAGTCTTTTGTTGATACAATAAATGTAGATATAGATGTAGATACTTGCATAGTGTCCATGCTGTTCCTGAAACAAGCTGTGTAACATTGTTGGTGAATGTTTTAGCACCATTGGTAGATACTGTACATTCTGTATATAGTCTTTTGTTGATACAATAAATGTAGATATAGATGTAGATACTTGCATAGTGTCCATGCTGTTCCTGTATCAAGGTGTGTAACATTGTTGGTGATTTTTTTAGCACCATTGGTAGATACTGTACATTATGTATATAGTCTTTTGTTGATACAATAAATGTAGATATAGATGTAGATACTTGCATAGTGTCCATGCTGTTCCTGTATCAAGCTGTGTAACATTGTTGGTGATTTTTTAGCACCATTGGTAGATACTGTATATTCTGTATATAGTCTTTTGTTGATACAATAAATGTAGATATAGATGTAGATACTAGCATTGTGTCCATGCTGTTCCTGTATCAAGCTGTGTAACATTGTTGGTGATATTTTAGCACCATTGGTAGATACTGTGCATTATGTATATAGTCTTTTGTTGATACAATAAATGTAGATGTAGATGTACAATGGAGATACTTGCATAGTGTTCATGCTGTTACTATAACAAGCTGTCATCATTAGTATATAGTTTTTTTGCTGATAAAGTAACTGTAGATGGAGATGTACCATTGGTGGAATCATTAGCATCGTTTGGAGAGACTTCATCTGTTGTTGTGTAGGACTTGTGATGTTTCATGTCCAAGGGGAACCATAATTTCCAGTTCGAAATACAGTAGCCCTGATCAAAATTTCGCATAACATGTTTCATTTCATAAACAACAATATATAAACAACATTGGTTTAAGATTACTTGTTACAAAGAAATATTAAATAACTAGCATTTGTAGCTGTTGTCTTCTATGCCATTTACTTTCTTTACAATTTTGAAATTAGTTTTAATTTAAATATATTAATTTAATCAAAATATTTACTTAGATGTTTTACCATTAGAACTTCTCAAAAGCATCCCTCAATAATTTTCTCGGAGATTTAACAAAGTCAATGTCTTATTTGATTAGAATTATAGGCTATGGACATATGTTTCTAACAATTAAATTACCAAAATAAATTTAATGTAACTTAGGAAATATTATAATTATTACCCAATAATAATAATAATTCATTAATAATATAATACAGTGCTTTACACATGTGACAGTAGTCATATCAATACATATATATTTGTACCTGTAGTGTAAAATATAAATGTAAGCACTCTGTTGTTGTTGTTGTTGTTGTTGTTGTTGTTGTTGTTGTTGTTGTTGTGTTGGTGATTGCCAGTATTCTAAGAGTTCAATCAAGTAGTGTCTGTAGCATTAGTGTTCTTGGTCAAGTCTCCTGATCATATTTTAGCTGTTTCTATTTCTTACAAAGTTCGTCATCGATACTGTGCTGTGTCATAGTAACATTGCATTTCTGATTGGCATGTCTGTGACTGTCTTTGCCATGATAGCTGTCTGGTCTAATGTCATCATAGTCATTGTTTCTGTTGTATTAGTCAGTAATCATTCTAATTTGTTATGTCTATACTGTGTCATTGAAACACATCTTCGTAATGATGTGCTCTCACCAGGCTTCAGTTTAGAAGGGATGTTGCATTCTCAAAGAGTGCAAAGATCAGTGGATATGTAGTTATCACAAAATACTCCAGACATTTGTTCACTCAAATCATTTCAAAGACAATGTTTTGGTTTCCATAAAAGAGCTTTCTAGTTTTGTTCTTATTAAGCCTCTTTTTAATGTTTAGCTTTTTCTATGCACTATTTATATTTGCTGGGAATTCTGGATTCTACATGGCAAAAGTCTGGTGAGAACACTGAAAGTTGAGGCAAGATCCAATGAAATCATAGTCATTGTCCCTGTAGTAGTGGTCAGTAATCATTGTAATTCACTATGTCTATACTGTGTCATTGTAAATATTGTTTATGGTTCTCGTGTGTAACAGTGTGTGTCCTGGTTGTTGTCTGGTCTAATGTCATCATAGTCATTGTGTCTGTTGTAGTAGTCAGCAATCATACTAATTTAATATGGTCTTGGAGGTTAGCCTGAGTGGTGATCATGACAAAGGTCAATAGCATGGACAGTATTCATCACAACTTGTCTTACATATTCATATCATGTATCTACATCTACATTTAATTTAGTCTGAAATAATCGCTAGATATCACACCAACTCGAATGCGTGTTGTGATATCTATAAAGGTGACAGTATTCAAATGGCATGGACAAAGGTGATAGTACAGTATTCCAATAGCATGGACAGCATTCATCACAACTTCTCTTATGTATGCCTATCATGCATAGACAGGGACTGCGGAGCAAGCTTAAAAGTGGTGGGGCTAAAACTTTTTTACCTTACACGGGTCGCAATGACGATACTATTTTTTTAATTTCCTTAAAAAATTTACTCCCTGTGGACAAAAAGTGGCAGGCCTATAGCCCTACCAGCCCCTCCCCATCTGCGGGCCCTGATAAAGGTGATAGTGTGATAGATTCTTTTAAATTATTATTTGAGGGCCATGAGACTAGCAAAAGTGGGCATCATTTTCTGAGAGAGCAGATCGAACTTAGCTAATCTGGAAAGTTTGGTGAACTTTGGCTTAATATTGACGATGCTAGAGGGCATCAAAGATGTACATTTTCCCATACAAACTCTTTATTTGTTTTACGTTGTCTACCCAAACCATACATTCACTGTAAAATTTCAAAATTTCAAAAGTTTATACATTTCTTTGTATTTTGTGTTCAAAATATCTGAACGGTTTGTTCAGACAACAGCTCTGCACTGAAGAAAACTAGTCAAACAATCAATCCTAAGTACAAATAAGGTAAGAAAATTCCTTCACACAAACGTTTAGCTTCATAGAAATAAATAATTCAAGACATTAAACATGAAGAAATGTATGGAGCGAAGTCATGATGATTGCATGGGTTGAGTATGTGATGTCACTAACACCTCTAAAGATTCATAAAAATGTATTACTTCCAGTTTGAATTTTTGAGAAACAAAATAACCAGTGATTGTATGGGTCTTTGAGATTATTTCAGTAAAGTTTCAGCTAGATCAAATTTTGAACGATTTACGTACTATTCCCCCTTTAGCTTCCATAAGAACAATGAACTGTGTCACAGAAGTAGTTTATGCCTATTCCGCACAAGTTACGGTAAAAAGGATTCCTTCAGTCAACAACACCAGATCAGAATGAGAATAAACATCTAGGTTCAGTGTTCTAGTAAAATCAGAGAATTGTTAAGTTGTAGAAAACTATTTGCCAGATCAAGAATGTCAACAATTTGCAGAAGGGCGCTTTTGTATAATAAATTAAAAACAATCTGATGTCACCAAATTACAATATCATGATTTCAAACCTTTATATCTCGCAAACGCGAAGCTCAAATCACAAAATACTGCAACATCCCACTATTCACTTCATATATAATCGATTTTCCAAAAAAAAAAATCATGCATATACATTGTACACCTTAACCCTTTGACTCCCACGGCGCCCGAAACCGCCCGTAAAAATCGATACTGCTTTGAAAAATTCTAACTTTCTGAATTTTCGTAACATCGATCTCATGGCCAGTTATTAGTGACAACTAGATAACTCTTCATATTTTAACCTCAAGTAAACTGACTTACAGGTCCGATTTCTGGGCATTAGTTCAATTTGTTTGCCATAAAAATCAAAAATGCGTGTTTTTGACGCAATTTTACACCTCGAAAATGAACGACATTTGACTTGGATTTTCTTCCAAAATACATCCTTGCGAAACAAAACGCCACTTTCTCAGCAAACTTCCACCTCTCTTCTTGATATAGTCGTGAATTTTGCCCTCTCTTTTCCTTAACTCGCCGAACAATAGCCATTTCCTTAGGACCACTTTCGCTAACACGTGTTTTCCTTCTGCACGCCCGAAAAGGATGCCGGGAAACATCCGGGAATTTCGGCATAGATCTCCCTGAATCTCTGTTTTTTAAGAATATATAGAGTGTCGAGCCACTCGGTCCTACAGGCAAAATATTGCACCGGTTGCATTCTTTACAAGTCCAAAGTCGCCAAAAATGCCTTTGTAGGTCCTGGAATCCACCACAGAAAGACCAGAGAGACGATTTCACACTTGAGTCCGCCATTTTGAATTTCCAAACGGCAATGTCGAAATCTGTTCGTGAATTCGTATCTAAACTCCTGAGTTCTTCCAGGAGAACGGTCTCTACCACACCAGTCAAGCTTAATGATGCTGTCCTGGGGGCTTCTGTGGTGAATAATGGCTATAAACACTCTAAAAATGCAAAATTGACCGCTCCTAGTAGCTACGAGATGCCGTTCCTCGAGGAGATTCACCAAAAGAGAAAGATTACGTCAGAACCTGAGCCCGTGGGCTTTCAGAACTGTCAAGATTTCCATGGAAACCCCTTATATGGAATCGAAATTTCCTATGGCGTGATTAGGTCCAGAAAATCGCTAAAAAACTCAAAAATCTCTGGGTGTCAAAGGGTTAACATTCTTCTAAGCAATACTGTATAATGGTTGACATCTCGAAATGCAAACAAAGTAACATCAAAGGTGGCATAATGTATCCTACAAAATTACTGTGATAAACTGCTGACATTCTTCTGAGCAGAAACTTTTCTTGATTTTCTTATCATAATTGCATAGACTTTTGTGCTATTTTAGTTCCTTGATAAACACTTAATAAATTCTAACAAATGGCTACCGATTTTAACTCGTGGATTGCATAACATCCACGAGTTATTGGGATGAGATGGGTGAAAATTAATATATTCTCCATAATTGTAAACTCGTTCCCAGGGCTCTATCATTTCATACAAAATGGCGGCCATTGCCATTGTACTTGGCATCGACAGTATTTTATCGGACGTTAGGCATTCAACCCTGGAAATACCCTGAAAACCAATTAACTATGTATACTCTAAACAAACCAGTTTGCAAGCGACAAATACTCAGTGCTCTGATAGAGTATAAAAAACTACTATATGCTACAACACATCGAGTGAAGGATGTATACACCGTATAGCCGATTGTGCCGAGTCGGAAGAAAGCCAAGTTTACAAAGCATTCAGGGAGGATCGAGGATGGAATATTAACCTATGGTCTTCTCAGTGTCACTGACTTGAATCACATGGCAGTTTCCTTTGTCGTCTTCGAAGGAGAAAGAGAAGATAAATGTTGGAGTTCAGTTTATTAGTGGGACAAACTTAAAGCCGTTTTTGGACGCCTTCACTGAAGCGAATTATCGGATATAAAGTGTTTCATATCATTGTTTCACTCTCTGCATGTACTAAACTAACTATGTAGTAGTAGTAGTAGTTTATTATGCGTCATTATACGATTTATTGGTATATTTTTGTTCGTTTGGTATTCCTTTGTAAAAGCTATTACCCGTGTAAACATGGCGAACAACTCGATCGCCTTAAAACACTTTATTTCGAAGTCTAAATGAAAAATAGACACAACACAGATGTTAATCAAGCATTGAACTTTACTTCTTGAATACATTTTACTTAATGTGTTTTCTTTCTAAAGAACGAAATGTAAAACATACGGCACATTGATCACGAAAGATAACAAATATTATACATGTGCTGGTTCCATGCTCAAACATGCCCTAACGTATTCTTCAAGGCGTTCCTCGTCACTCACATACGGGAATCCACGAGTTCACCAAATGGTGCCTTTGATTTCCATACTGATGAAGGTCTTTCATCAAAGACTGAAAAGTCTATAATCTTAAAGATTTCATAAGTCAGAGACAAATCCTAAGGAATTAATATTATGAATCCTGAATGCAAATTCCAAACGTCCTCACAAAATGTGCATACAAAATCTTGTAAAATGCTACCCAGTTTTATTGAAGTTCCCTCTTTTTTTTGTGTGACTTCTTTATTGTATAATCCAGCTACAATACAGTAGTGCTTAGAAGTATGTTAACATTGTTTTGCATGGAGTTTGTGTTGAGTCGGCATGGAGTCCGAGTGGAATCTAAATGTAGTTTGCGTGAAGTTGTGCCTTTGTTACACAGTCTTTTGTTTACGTTACATCAGCCTGAGTGGAGTGTTAGTGTAGTGCAACTGAATCCATCCATGAACAAACTGTCTTGGATCACGAGACATTCATATTCATATATAGTAAAGTTTAAATGAATGAAAATAATTTTTAAAAGTTTTCTAGGAGCATCATTTCACTTCTTTTTGTACATGAAGCAGGCAAACATATTAAGCCAGCAAACAAGAAATGCCAACTTATGAAATATATCCAGTTCAAGTTGATGTACAGGCATGAAACTTAGCTCATTTTCAAGCTTAAATACTACGGGAAAGTTTTATGGAACATTTGTATTTTGACTGCTGTGAAATATATAACTTGGTTATCGCTGTTTTTACAAGAAAACAAACAACCAACCAACGAAGCATCCTTCCAATTCATCTTATCAACATGACAATTAGACAACAGTAGTTGATGAAAGTAAATAAACTTGTTGAATCACCGTTTCTAAAGTTTACTGTGGGAGAAAATAGTAACATTATGAGAATATGATACGAAAAATGGAATTTCTTCATTTCTTCAAAAGAAATCACCATGCATCTCCATAACAATGAGTGGGTAGATTAAAGTTCCTGTGGATTTTTACATGCTGACACACCAAGTGTCAATCAAGTGTCTCAAACATAACCATCTCACATACTCATGAACCTTAGATTTTAGAACTGATAATGCCGAAAGTTGCATTTTGGTCCTCTAGTACGAACACTACAGTCACATACGCTTGGACTTACGGAGATTTTCACCCACGCCAGAGGTTCACTAGTACGAACACTACAGAGACATACGTTTGGACTTACGGAGATTTTCACCCACGCCAGAGATCCACTAGTACGAACACTACAGTCACATACGTTTGGACTTACGGAGATTTTCACCCACGCCAGAGGTCCACTAGTACGAACACTACAGAGACATACGTTTGGACTTACAGAGATTTTCACCCACGCCAGAGGTCCACTAGTACGAACACTACAGAGAAATACGTTTGGACTTACGGAGATTTTCACCCACGCCAGAGATCCACTAGTACGAACACTACAGTTACATAAGTTTGGACTTACAGAGATGAACTCTTGAAAGGACAATCCTACAGTTGTATCTAGAAACAACATTCAAAACATCTTTCACACCAACTTTCGGTATGATCAGTTCTAAAATCCAAGGTTCATTAGCGTGGATGTGAGAATGTTATGTTTGACACATTTAATTGACAAATGTATGTTCAAATCTACAGGAACTTTAATCAACTCACTGGATTATGATCATCAACTCCAATTGTCACGTTGTTGAAACGAGGTGCAAGGACCCTTCGTTCATTGGTTATTTATTTTGTTCTATAAAAACACAATTGCATAAAATTTCCTGCATTCTGGAGAAAAGATTACAGAATATTAAAAGAAAAACAGACTTCTGTGTTTTTTTTTTTTTTTACTATCAATAACTGAAAATGTGTAAAAACGAGGGTTCAGTCCAAAACTCTTTCTGCATTTACTGATAACAAGAGGTTTGATCGCAAGTTACCAAAAACATTGCTTTCGTTTAAACTCAGAATTAAGGTACCAGGGGACCTTCGTGACCATTGTTCACTGAAAGCCGCGTAGCGCACTAACCACTCGTCCAACATGTATAAAAGTATACATTTTCTTAAAGCTGAATACATGCAGATTCTAAATATGCTGGAGATTATTTCCTATTTTGTAAATATTTTTTGTTATTGCACATTTTTAAAATTCGACCAGCCTTGTTCAAACAGAATTTTGCACGCGGGAATTCAATCGATTTCTAAACAGAAAGTGCCATTGTAATGAGCACATTTTGTTCTAAAAAACCGTGTCTCCGATTTTTGATACATTGCCTTTTGATATGTTGTTTAAAAGTTATTTGATGATTTATGTGTAAATCGCTTAAAAACACATTAATGAAATTTGACAGCAAATATCTCCTCAACAAAAGCGTTGATCGGAAATCGGAGACACAGTTTATTAGAACAAAGGGTGCTCATTACAATGGATCTTTCCGCTTAAAAATCGATTGAATTCCCGCGTGCCGGTCGAATTTTCTAAATTGTGCAATAACAAAAAATATTTACAAAATAGGAAATAATCTCCAGCATATTTAGAATCTGCATTTATTCAGCTTTAAGAAAATGTATACTTTTATACATGTTGGTCGAGTGGTTAGCGCGCTACGCGGCTTTCAGTGAACAGTGGTCACGAAGGTCCCCTGGTACCTTAAATATGTATTTTTTCTTAAGAATTTTTTTTACGTGAATAATATTTATCCGATGTTTTTTTCTTATTCTAAACCCATTTAAGAATGTTGTAATTTGAAGGCAAAGTACATCCTGTCTCATTTCTTTTTCGCTTTTGTGGCAGCAATGCCTCCAATATGGTTATCTGTGTTGACATATCATGCGTGTGATTAAAACAAACCTTTGACCTGGCCATGCATGACTGACTTTAACCAGACAACGTACAGATTCGCGCATGGCTTGTACTGCTTTCGCGTCCAGACCCCATCATTCTCAGACAATGCAAGGCTGCTCAGCGATATGTTATCGATCATGGTGAAATTACTCAAAATTCAGGCAAGTTTTTCAAGTTCATCATAAATAAATCTAGACTGTTTTAAGGGACATGTTCTTTCATTAATCTTTCTTGGATTATTCCTAAATTTTGGCCAATTTTTCAATCAAAGTAGGCAGCGAATTCAAGTGGAGTAGTCGGCGAGTTTCGCCGGCCGCTGGCTCTTGCATGTTCAAAAATAAGTGTAAGGACGCTCTACACTAGACTACAAAGTGCTCTTAATCATTCGTAGTGATTTTGTTTGAGACACACATTGTATCGGGCTTATAATTCTTTTGGTTTTGAACCACAATTCTTGATTTAATTTTACCATATATATATACATGTGTATATGAACACAAATGTCTTGTCGTCCAACAAAAGACTGTGTAACAAAGGCAAAACTTCATGCAAACTACATTTAGATTCCACTCAGACTACACGCTGACTCAACAGACTCTACGCAAAATGACGTTAACATACTTCTAAGCATTACTGTATTGTAGCTGTATTATTAAAAAAATCAACCAAACTGGAAACATCAATAAAATAACTACAATGATTTCTTTTTGAAAAAACCGTTTATTTACGCGAGATTCTACTGATCAAATTTGCAATTCTCCTGAAAAGCATCAGAAATCACCCATCGTCCAATCAAATCTCACGAAAGAAATCAAATTGGCAAGCGACTCGACAACTTTTTTCTGTGCCGTTTCGCCATTTAATAAGTGTTTTGACAGGAAAAACGTTTTGAAGAATGCTATTTTTGTCAGAAAATTAAAGAAGAATGCTTCTTACGGCTTCCTTTATCAGTTTGTATGATCCTGTGAATACGAAAAACGAAGAAAAGCTGAGCTAATGAAGACGAATCGCCAACTTTTTGCTGAAATATTTGACAACTAGATGAATGAGCACAAAGTCAGGTAGCCAAATATCCACAGTTTTTGTCGTATTTTAAAATCTTTTCAGCGTTTTTCTCGACAAGAATGTATAAACGATGGACGTTTTTGAAACATTTCACAATATTTTTGAAATATTTTACTAGAGATATTGTCAGGCGAACAGCTTGTCAATTTGTAGCTACAAGAATCGCTCTGTTTTATGAGTAAGTTTATATTAAATACGGCTATCGTTGCTTGGTATTTTCAGTCGTTAACTGACTTGAGAAACCATAGAACTATAGAACTCATAGAATGGTTAGTTTGTGATTGAGAAAACTGAGCAGTTACATTATTTAGTTATCTTCGTTTATATTGTGATTTGTGGACAAAAGTGGACGATTAGTTGCCAGTTTTTGGTGTATTTGAAACTCAATTCTTGCAAGTTTTCAGTTTCAAAACAGCAAAATCACATCTAGATAGAACTTGAACTTGAACTTGAGAAAACAAGAAAAACTAATTCTATGGTTTTCGTTGAAAATATGTTTATTAAATAAAACATGTTTAACAGCAGAAAAACAAATATTTGGTGTCGATCAAATCCACTGCATCGCTTCAAGGTCGTTCAAGGTCATGACGTAGCGTGTTTATATACTCTCATCTAAAACGGTGTTTTGACCAATGAGAGCGCGCGTTATATCTAAATTATTTTATAATGGGTAGTATTTTACAGGACTTTGTATGCAAATGTTGTGAGGACGTTTTCGCTTTCTTTTCCGAGTGTAAGTACAATGCAACCAAGGAGAATGTATGCCGACTTTCAGCAGCCATGTTGTCAGTTATTACAACCGCTGATCATAAGTACCGCTCCGAAAATCATCTCGACTAACACAAATCTCGATTTGCAGGCAATATGAAAATCCGCCACAGGAACTCCATCTCAACACAGGAAACCCAAGATTAGTTTCGCTACTCGCTTCACTCGCAGCAATTATAGATATTTTGGTCTTTGATCAAAGACTTTCATCAGTATGGAAAAAACGTTGACATTATTATGCTTTACCAAAAGGGACAAAATATCAAGTTGTCGATATATACATTAAGTTGTAAATATATACATCAAGTTATCGATATTTATACATCAAACTGTAAATATATACATCAAGATTCAAATATACATCAAGATTCAAATATATACATCAAGTTGTAAATATATAAGTCTTACATCAAGATTCAAATATACATCAAGTTTC
Organism: Actinostola sp. cb2023; assembly: GCA_033675265.1. Classification (NCBI taxonomy): domain Eukaryota; kingdom Metazoa; phylum Cnidaria; class Anthozoa; order Actiniaria; family Actinostolidae; genus Actinostola; species Actinostola sp. cb2023. Next base: position 20,212 of record JAUJYZ010001176.1, read on the forward strand.
AAATATACATCAAGATTCAAATATACATCAAGTTGTAAATATATACATCAAGATTCAAATATACATCAAGATTCAAATATCACAGGTAGCCCAAAGCCAAGCTCAAGCCGCTGTACTGTACGTACAGGTGTTCCCTGCTTAAATAAAGCTCCGATTCACCGCTGAATTGGTTATACTGTAGGCTCGGAAAACGTGGAGAGAACGTGGTCAATCGACTATGGCGGACACTCCAACTGGGTCAACTAGAAGGACTGGAAGCTCTTCCAGCGTAAATCTGAACGAAGAAGATCTAGCGTCTGTAGTTCGACGAGTCTATGAAGCGATGAATCGACAGCCAAACACCGGTGCTTCACGGTCATCAAATGCCTCGGAAACGGTTGAGGATGAGCTTAGTCGCCGCTTTCAAACGCCGCGTAGTCGGCAAAGTGGCACTTTGACTACACTAGTACTGAACTAGTCTTCGAGAAGTTGCACAGAGCAATTAGATCGTGCAATACTGCTTGACATAAGACCAAGAGTCCTGTGATATGCAGACAGTCTGGATGTAAAACTTTCTGCTCGATTAGGCTCATATTCACAGCTTAAACCACCTATTGCCTCATGAAATGTTCTTAAAAGCGACTGGAAAAACTGCCCCAAATTCGGCTGTTCCGCCATTTTGCTCTTTACGGAGCCAACAGTACGTACAGTACAGCGGCTTGAGCTTGGCTTTGGGCTATAAGCTACCTGTGATATTTGAATCTCGACTGATGTATATTTGAATCTTGATGTATATTTGAATCTTGATGTATATTTGAATCTTGATGTATATTTGAAACTTGATGTATATTTGAATCTTGATGTATATATTTACAACTTGATGTATATATTTGAATCTTGATGTATATTTGAATCTTGATGTATATATTTACAGCTTGATATATACATATCGACAACTTGATGTATATATTTGAATCTTGATGTATATTTGAATCTTGATGTATATATTTACAGTTTGATGTATAAATATCGATAACTTGATGTATACTATTTACAACTTAATGTATATATCGACAACTTGATATTTTGTCCCTTTTGGTAAAGCATACATTATTGCACACACATATCTTGAAACTAGCTGATGTCAGAATTACGAAAAAGACTTTTATAACCATCAGAGATCTTGACACAATTGTTCCTTAATCTTTTGTCTTTATTTGAGTATCAAGCCTCTAGAAAAAGTCTATTGTGGTAATTTCCCTCCCTGCCCAAAATAGCCATTTTATCAAAATCGAACTCATGTCCACATTCACTGGCATGTTTGGCGATTTTGGATGCAGGCCGGTTGCTTCCTATGGCTCTCCTGTGTTACCCCTTAATGGTCTTCATTGATCTTTCTGTTTGTCCATAGTATACAAAGTATACCTTTGTATACTATTTCCTTGCTTAGGGTTAGGTCTTTTTCTGTAGGTGGTCGAGATTGGGCAACATGCATTGAAAGAGGAATGCCAGTTGATTTGGGACAGGAGTAGAGGACAAGTTTGCAGGACATTGCTTCGGAAAGTACACTTGTAACACAAAACGATCTGCAACAATCATGTGGAATAGCTAAACAAACATTCACAGCGAAGAGAAGGTGATGTACCTCAGAGTACCTTAATCTAAAATATTGGATGACGTTAAGGTGTGTTTGTATCCCTTACATAGGTACATGTAGGCATAATTTGACAAGTGGACCCATTCTTATATCTTGGCAAAATTGTGGCTATATGTACCTATGTAAAGGATACAAAACACATCCTGAGCATTGTCTGCCATCGAGATTCAAAAACTCTCAAAATGGCCATCACCTTCTCTTCACAATAGATGTTAAATCAGTCTACATGGTTAGTCCACATGCATCGCAAGTGTCAACATCCTATGAGTGATCCATCGACTCCCATCTCAAATCAACTGGCAGTACTTGCCATCTCTCAATTCATGTTCCTCAAGCACAGTAAGGAATATAGATAGATTGCTTACCTGGAAATGCAGAGCTGAGTAAGCTCTAATCATGCCTGTTTGCTCAAGTGGTACACAAAAGAGCACATCCAGTCCTCATATGTGGGGTTAGGGACAATGTGATATGCAATTTTTGTCAATGAAATGTCTTTAAATTTGGCTTAAGGTATCAGGGTACCCCTACCGACCGGTAGCATTCAAGTCACCTTAACACAGAATCCGTCCATTTAAATCCCAATAAAGTATACATTTTCTGAAAGCTAAATAAATGGAGATTCCAACTAATGGTCTGTTAACAAAAAAGAAACAAGCATTTTAGAAATTAGTCAAATTCAATGAATTTTCATATAGCGTTATACGGCGAGGTCCCAGACAGCCGCATTTTATCGGAAATTCAAGATAATTATCTTTATGCACTCTAGAGATATCAATTATCAATAGGGTGTTCCGATTTTCGATAAGTTGCCCCATTGATTTTTTATTTGCTGCTAAACTTTCGGTACTCTAAAAAACATCGTTTTTACTAATCAGTTAATAACTCAACAAACAAAACAAAAAATCAAATATCGGACACCCTTTTGAAGATCAATTACCCGACATGGTTTTTGTGAAGTTTCAAATAAATCCGATAAAAAAACGTGAGCCTATTTGTTGGCATTTCGTCTTTTGAGAAAAAGCCGAAAGAAGGACAATGTGCCTCTGTTTACATAAGTAGATTAGACCATACCATGACAATGGGATCTAATTACTCACTGACAGATTGTGACCAGATAGTGACCAGAGTATCAATTTTGCAGTCAAACAACGAGAAGTACTTGTTGCCTAATCATTTCGTGCTTGCGGGAAATTACATACATTGCCAGTACACATTGGTACAGTATTCAAACATACGTAATTTCATGTAAACAATTGTGAAATCTTTGCGGGAAGTCTGTTGCATGACTAATTACCACACTGTGATGTAGGTGTGTGAGTGCTCGCTTGTCAACAGCTTTTCGCATCTAATGAAATCCAAAATTCGTTTTTTGATTCTACCTTTTTAGGAAATATAATATTTTTAGATTCTGTTTTTTGAGGATGATAGATAATATTCAATTTTAGTTGATTGTCAAAAAATCTCAAAACCGGTAGTTTGAGAGGTTTTTTGGGGTACCCTGATACCTTAAAGTTTGCCTATGACTTGAAAACTAAGAAATAATGGGCATCACTGAATTCCTTTGAATGCTATTTTCAATAGGGATTGCATCAATCCTTTCAAACAAAAGATAGATGGCACAATACATACTCATCAAAAATCAATAATTTCTCTACAGTACTTCTTAAAAACTTATGTTCTTGTTCATCTACATCCATATGGCCAAAATAATTTCCACTAGGATGCCAATTCCTTTGTTTTGATCTACAAAAATTGCTGTGAAAAACATCGATATTGATGACACACAACCAACATTGCGGATACATTACAGGCAGTCATAGTTGAGAGATTTGTGCTGTTAGTTCTATTTTCTGGAATAGTCCCCTAAAATCTAAGGATGTTTTTCGATTTTACGAGCACTCTTTAACTTGCTGTCTATACTCGTTCTGAGCTGGTATTGTTGACTGTGAAAATTCAGTTTTAAATTGTATAAATAATAGGCTATAATGATAATAATAAATACCTTTATTTAAAGAGGGTGACACGTGACAGCTTATGCCGATGACCCTGTGGCCCTCTATCTAAAATTACATGTTAATGTAATTTAAAATATTTAACGATATACAGTACAGCCTAAAAGTTTTCCCCGCATTACGGCGCAACTGCGCTTGCGTTACCACAATTGCGGTACCCCAAACGCAATTGCGCCTCGAACAACCGCAATTGCATTTGGTCGCCACAGCTGCAATTGCGCCTCAATTGTGGCTAAACAGAATTGCGGTTAGGCCAAACACAATTGCGTTTGGTCTAAATGGAATTGCGGTTAGGGGCAATTGCAGTTAGGGGCAATTGCGGTTAGGGGCAATTGCGGTGAAGCACAATTGCGGTTAATGATCGTTATATTGCGGTTCGATCGTCATAACACAACATGCAAATGTAGTCATCATATTCTTTACGATCACTTGTCTTGCCTATATATAATATGGTGATATTGTAATGATGAAGGAATAGTTATCTCGATGTAAAGGTCTCAAAACAGTTCTCAATGAGTTCTCAAAAGAGTTTGTGTAGTCTGAGTCTCAACTTTTTACCTCATTACAGCATTACAGGCTTGACAGACTTTTATTCGCAGCCGTTAATTTGCATTTCCAAAAGAAACTGCGTACATGTATGTCTAGAAATACATGGACGATGTTGAATCAACTTAGCTATTATTTTTATCAGCTTGTGCCGTTTTTATTGAAATGTCTGAAACATTACGTGCTTTTAAATTTCTGTCGGAACCTTACCGTAAAGTATTAAAAGTAGAACACCATGCAAGCTTGAAGAAGCTTCACGTATCTTCAACTTTACAGTAAGACGATAAAGGCCACAAAAAGTTTTTAAAATGAACTCTTGAAATCATAATCCGACAATTTATAAACAACATTCTTCACGTCTTTCCCACCAGCTTTCGGTATTATCAGTTCTAAAATCTAGTTCATTAGCGTACACGTGAGAATGCTATGTTTGAGACACTTGATTGACACATGTTGTGTTAGCACGTGAAAAAGTCTACCGGAACCAGGGCACTTTGGCGGGAACTTTTCCAATCCGCTCCTTTTACTCTTTACTTTTTAATGGCGAATCTAAGAGATACGGTGATTTCTTGTGAAGAGAGCTTTACTATCAATCGCATTTATATCATTATCATAATGTGAGTATTTTCTCCTGCAATAAGCTTTAGAAACGGTGATTCAACAAGTTTGTTTACGATCATCACTATGGTGTTGTTGAGACAAAGTTTCGTACATGTACGTTAACTAGAACCGAAGACCGAAACCGAAGAAATGTCGTAAGTTTGTATTTGTTGTTTGCCGGCTTCACGTTCAAGTTTGCCGGCTTCACGTTCAAAAAGAAGTGAAAGGACGCTCCACACTAGACTATAAAATGCTCCTAATCATCTTTAGTAATTTTAATTTATTTCGGGCTTAGGATTCTTTTGGTTTTGCATTTTGACTGAATCAACACAACACTCACTGTCAACCGTTCATTGTGTGAGATCTTTAACCGCAATTGCGTTTGACTAATTTAAATATCAGACAGTTCAAACCGCAATTGCGGTTGCTTAAACCGCATTGCGTTTGGCCTCAAAACGCAATTGCGTTTGGTCAATCTCCAGCGATTGAAGTTACAAACCGCAATTGCGGTTGAAACGCATTTACAACCGCAATAACGGCTACCGCAATAGCGGGAAAAACTTTTGGGCTGTACTGTAGGTTGAAACTACTATACAGATAAGTTTTAAGCTTTCCAAAATAGCTTTATTAAGAATTCAGAGTTCAGGCTAATACAGCGTCTATTTTCTTAAATGATGGGGGTCACTGCTTGAATTGTAATTATAGGACGGAATAGACCACACAGTGCAAATTCTGGTCAACATTACCGAATGTTGTGTCACTGACTGATGAAATGTTTAAAAACGCTTTTCAAGTTTGTCAATTCTCTTCCATCAATCAAACACATTTGAAGAGACTGCCAATTACAACCAAGCAGCTTGACTCAATAAACATTCCTACAATTGAGATATAAAAGTGCCTTTGCAATTATTTAGCGTCCTCTGCAAGCAAACGGCCAGATAGCGAGGCCAAAGGCAGAGAATGGGATCCCTGTGAGGCCGAATGCCGAGAGGGACTTGGATGCTAGGAAGAAAAGAGAAGGAGTTCCCTGCCAAATATCTAAGAATGCGGACCAGATCCTGTACCTCTTGGACCAGACTGCACCCGGGGTCCCCTGGGGGGTGTTTGTCACATTGGAAATAACAAGTTTAGTCCCCTAAGGCAAATTATGTGTTGTGTTTATTTCAGGATAAGGTCGGTACCGAGTTTAGAAACGAAATTCAAATCCATGGTGCTTGGCTAGAATAGCTTGAATCGTTTAAATTAATTGCTTACGCTTCAATTACGCTTCAATTATACATAAACTGAATCGACTGCCGACCACAAGATCATGTAGTATTTTCAAAATATTGTCAGTTCGTGATGTAAAAGTGCCGTCACAAGGTATAAGGTATTTTTATAGCCCAAACAAAGCTAGGATAGTTTGAATCAGTTTAATTAAATGCTTACCCTTCAAAATTGACTGCCGAACACTGATCTAGTATTTTCAAAACCATTCTGGCAGTTCGCGACATGTGCTCAGGATTTTAACAACTGTTACGAGGATCCGTCAGTATATTTTTGAAGCCCAAACAAAGCTAGGATACTGTAGTTTGAATCGGTTAAATTAAATACATAAAAATCAACTGCCGATTTTAATAACATCTAGTATTTTGAAAACCCTGACCGGCTTCCGAACATCCGTACTACATTGTCCAGTTGTTGCTTCACAAACTTCGACCGTTGAACTAGATTGCTCGACGAAAGTAGATTTTTAAAAGATCTCCAAAAAAAAATTACTCCAGCTTCGAAACTAGGAGCTCCAAAATTTTCTGGATCAGAGGAAGAAATCTGGATGAGTGCTTGAATTGAATATGCTGTCACTAGACGTCGACAAACACTCACAAACTAGATCCTGGTAATAATCACTTTTGTCGCACACAATTCCCCCACTGTCCCCTACACGAATTGGATTTGCATGCACGTGGTCACTTGCGCAGAAAGACAAAACCTTGTCAAATTTCGGCAGGCATCACTGCCTCTCCCCTTCTCTCCTCATTTCGTCTCTTCCACCCCTTCTAAACAGGAAGCCCAAGACCACAGAAAACCCTAAAATCTCCCCACTCAGTGTAGTGATGACTGCGGCGGAGGCTAGTAATTATTATAACTCCAAAACACAAAGAGAAATAATTTTGTAAGTGTTTCCATTTCATTTTTAGGAATATTTCCACAGCAAAATTTGATTGAATTTGACAACCGATAGTCCTACAAATGTACACTGTAATTAGTCTCGCAGGACTTCAAAGCTGCAAACGACACCAAATGAGCAAGTTATCCTTTAGCTATCAGATCGATAAAAAGTAAATAATCAAAGGCACCCATTGGTGAACTCGTGGATTTTCGGTATGTGACTGATGAGGAACGCCTTGAAGAAGACATTAGGGCATGTTTGAGCATGGAACCAGCACATGTCTTTGCAGTTATCTTTCGTGATCAATTCTTGCCACATGTTTTATATTTTGCTCTTAGAGCAAAAATATTTGAAAATCAAGTAAAAGGTATTCAAGAAGTAAAGTTCAATGATTGATTAACATCGATGTTGTGTCGACATTTCATCTAGAGTTCAAAATAAAGTGCTTTGGAAGCAATTGAGTCCGGCTTCACCATGTAATAATATTCCAAGTAATATTTTATGTTTACACGAGACATATTGACTTCACTGACACTAACAATTAGTCTGGCTTGGAGAAAACTTAAGAGTTGGCACTGGTGTGGACCTTAATATTGTAAATTATCGATCAGAAACTAAGATATATTTTGATCACTCAGTGTGATTTGAATTCAATGCTTCATTATTTGAGAGGTTATGTGACAGTATAAAGTGGGTTTAAAGTACGAAAAATATATCGAAGTGTTCCAGTTCGACACACTGTATTGTATTAAATATAAACTCAAATGATCTCATACCGAAACATACTTATAAATACATGGACGGCAAGGCTGAATGATATCCTCTGGAAGCCGTAGACATCTGATCTGACACTGACAACAAGATACGAGATTGTTTTCAAATTAATAATTTGGAACTTCCGGTTCGCATGCGCAGTGGCAAAAGTTTACACTGTTCGAGTGAGTGAGTGAGTGACACTTCCGGTTCAAAATGCCCAAATTCAAAAACTCACGGATGCTTCGCAATCCATGAGTTAAAAACAAAAAACTATTTCTACCACTTTAATCTCTCAAACAACCGAATGTTTATTAAGTCAAGCTCCTTGGTTGTAATTGGTAGTGTCGCCAAATGTGTTTGATTGACGGAAGAGAATCAACAAACTCACACCAGGAACTTTTCTCTGTCTGGTGCATATCAATGAAAACAGTGGTAAATAAAGTTTATATAAAAGATAGTGTATAAATTTCAATAAATGTTGCTAATATATCACACTTTCAAGTAGATATATTATATTGGTCTGTAATGACACTAAAAAAAAACTGAAAAATAACTTCATGGTCACATACAGGAAATATATCAATTGAGCCAAATTGATGTGATAGAAATCAAATGTTCATGTCAGGAATCAACTGTCACACAACGAAAGCATACGAACACGGCTTTGCTTGAATTCGATCTTTATAAATAACAAACCCTACTAATCATAACGGCTTTATATTAAACCTTGTTACATGTACGTTGTGGTAATACATGATCATAAAACTTACAAGTGGATCGAACGTGTATGACATGTATCGGTGGTGATCATTGGTGGATACCGATGCATTGTGCTTACCAGTTACTGAACTTTAGAGCTGATTTTCTTCACCAATAATCTGTTTGTCAATATAAAAGACCATGATGTTTTACAATGTCAAAAGACTTACGTTTCGAGAGGTGAATATGGTGGTGGATGTCGCCATTGTTGGTAATTTTCAGTACTCTTCAGCATTCGAAACCTGGTACGGGATCAGTCCATGTACCTTTCGGTGATCAGGCCTGTTTATGGATAAAGACAGCTTATTATATATACCTATAATATAAAAGACCATGATGTTTTACAATGTAAAGAGACTTACGTTTCGAGAGGTGAATATGGTGGTGAATATGGCGCCATTGTTAGGTTATTTTCATGCAGCATACGAAACCCAGTATACAGGATATCCATGTACCATTCGGTAATCAGGCCTGTTATGGATAAAGAAAGCTTATTAACAAAAATTAAGTTCATAAAACATCAGGATATTGCAAGCAGAGAAGAGTAGTGTCAAAGAAGGCAAGATTTGTGGTTCGCTGTCATGGCGTCAGTCTTGGTTTGGCGCCATATCGTGATGTGCTGTCATAAAAGCGGCGTCCATATGGCTGTATCGCTCAAAATAACATTACTGTCGTACAAGATAACTAGAAAGACATTTACTGACCAGTAGTTGCGAGTAGAAAGGAGAGAAATTCTTCTTAAAAGTTCAGTTTTCCCCGGGAAATTATTGTACAGTTCGACTTCATCCTGTCATGAACACTCTTTGTGCATTGTGGGTAGATTTACCATAAATGCATTGCGAGATGTCTCATCTGACTAAATAGCACAGGAAGCCCAAGAGTTTATACAAACAGCGTGAACACAACACAACCTACACCTTTCAAGCACTAGCGTCTTCACAAACTGACTAGAAACTGACAAGTTTGCACGTGCAACAACTGCCGCAAGGGATCATGGTCATTGTAATACACCACAGGAATCCCAACATTATTGGTTTCATTCTCGTTTCAGATCAGAGCTCCTCGGTCCTGTTTATCAAAGTACTCTTTCTTTTATTATCGTGAACAGGAATAGCTAGGAGAATCAGGGGCTAAAGCTACAAATAACTTCGACATTGTCCAATTACTTGCTAAGCTATTATCACGCAGGGACCGCGGAGAGGGGGGGGGAGGGAGGGGGGAGACATCAGCCCCCGCAATAAAGGCTGGTTGACGGGAAGCTACTGTCGCACCTCTGTGAACAGCCATACATTTGAACCCTCCCCATACCGGCCACAAAATGTTAGCCTGAGTTGGCCGTTGTGGGTAGGTTCGACTGTAGTTTTTGATTGAAGTCTGAAGTCAGAGAAGACGGTTCTAAGATAAGATAAGATGCTTGTAGTCAACCGTGATAATGGTTACAATATCAATTATATAATACTCGGGCCCTTCCGAAGGAAGCCCGTGTTATAAAATGGGCTTTCTTGTTATTTTCTTAATTATTTTTTTATCATGGTCACGGAATGAAGAAAAAAATGCGAAGAATGAAGAAAGAATGCGATATATTTGATCGTATCGAGTTTCAAGATTTCTCAGCAGATAAGGGAAAACAAACCACACACAGGACTCAAGTAAACTTGAATCTTAGTTTTGAAAGCAGCTGTAGAACTTCAAGCTATTAAAGGTCAGGATTCTAGTTCATCGTTCGACGACTAGAAGTGGTAGAAGGACTAGAAGCTCGTGCTGGATCGAGAGAGAACAAGTCATCATGTTATAATTAAACTCACGACCAGCGATGTAACTACATCTATTGACAGAAAGCTATATGTACAGAAGTCATGCAATCAGTCGAGACTGAAAAGCAAATGAAATGAACTCAAAAACTATCATGACCTCGCTATGCCATGTTTGTTGCTAATTGTAATAGTACGTGTACATTGCATGCAGTTATGTCCTTGAGTATTTATAACAAGACGCTCAATGAGCGTACACTCGGGCTTATGACAAGGACAATGTCAGTTGCGTGAGGAGGGACCTGACAATGACTGACAGTACTAGTTGCGTGACGAGGGAGACTATGTATATATGTGTCGGTGAGCATAGATAAAAATCTCCGAATCGTACTTCCGTAGCACGTACTTGGAACGTCCAGTTGAGGTTCATATTCATGGTCAGACGGTTCTGATAACGTCTTTAATTTGGTTTCTTCGTTATCGCAGATCGAGGAAAGTCGAACTTCGTATCTTTTAAACATCCAGTTGATTCAGACTACGGTATAATGTGACAAAGCTCGACCAATCTGCTGTCTCTGCCTATACATTGAAAGTTCTTGTTCGATTTATCTCGAAATCAGAAAGGAATTATCGATTAAAAATCAAAAGCTGCTTCTGTTAGATTTAAGATGTGACCTCAAGTGACCTCAAATACGTTTAAAGACGTACCACAGCGTACCTTGAAGAGTCGGAGATCTTTATCTATGAGTCACCGACACAAATAGTCTCCCTCGTCACTGAGCGTCTTCTTCTGTAATAGATCCCTAAAATCTAAGGACGTTTTGATTTCGATTGTATTTTTGCCGTTCACTGACCTGTTTTGAGCGTGGAAATTCTGTTCTAAATAGCGCTACGCGGCGGTTCTAAAATTAGGTCGCGTAATAGATGTATGACTCACACAAGGATCACACAACTGTAATCGTACTGAATTTTTCAAACGTGGAATAAAATACACATCCATCGTGAGTTACTGGAAATAACTCGACTGGCTCGATTGTTTGCATGACTTCTGTACATATAGCTTTCTGTCAATAGATGTAGTTACATCGCTGGTCGTGAGTTTAATTATTTTCGAACATTGACTTTGCTCGCCTTTGCTTTGATGTAGTTTTGGACAGCGGTTGTGGAAAAACACACAGGTATCCCAGCAGGGGATATTTATGAGAACCGTTATTACAAAACAAGACCCGTTTTGAGAACACAGACTTCATATATACACCAACAGGAGGGACTTTTGTGTGCGCATGCGTCGCCACAGTCAGATGAATACGGTGTACTCGACACAAGTTGTTTGGTTCCAATGTTTACAGTTTTTGCGGACGTATTACGAGAATTGTATGTACTGAACACGCAGAAATGAATTCTTAATGCTATCTTTGTGCCTTAAAGTTATTTCATTGATCGAAATATTAGAGTATTATGCCTTTATTTGATATCAAATTCCTGTTCTATTGCTGTGCTAAATACTCTATTTTGGACAACATGGCGGCCAGCTGACATGGAGTAAACAGTTTGTCGACGTTGCAAGCTCAGTCGCGAAGAAGATGTAAGGGAAAGTAAATACATAGTAGTCAATTCTTATACATATGGAATGTATATTATTATATTTTAGCTTTCATCAACACCAAATCAACTTCAAATAAACGAAGATAAACTTGGGTATGATGTCTGGAATACTCAATTATCCCAATCTTTAAAGTTAGTTATCTCGAAATTGAGCCGAAATCTCCACAATTTCCACAGCATAATTCATTAAAGTCATGTTTCCTGTTTTGAAAAATTCCAGTAACTTCTCTGGGAAAAATCGCTCGGTCGAAGATTTTCGACTATATCTTCGTCATAATTTGTAGAACGTGAATTAATCGTCAACACATTTATTATGGTATTCGTTTTATGGTAGGGCCTCTTCTGTCAGTGTTCCAATGTTCTTGTAATGTTCCCATCCAAGGTCATGTTTTTAGATATTATGCTGAGACCGGTCAAAGTGTAAACATTTTATTGAAGTGTAAAGTTTGCATAAATTTCATTACTCAAAAATATACATTTTTTGCATATTGCTTGAAATCCAGCCCAAAACTCCACAAAAAATTTTCCATTTCATAGAACTATGTACCATATGCTTTCAGTATATGCTATTGAGATTGTTGGAAAAAATGGCCAGAAGAGATAAAATTACAGTTTTTCATGATAACAACAAAAATATCTTCATGGAAAGGTCGGGGAAGACATCTAAATTGTTTTCAAATTCGACGAAACTTTGTACAGGTATAGTAAATAAATACCACAAGACACCAGGACAGTTTCAAGACTGTTGTTACAGTATTTATAGAAAAACAAATTAAGATATAATCCACAAAATTCCAGCTTGGGCTTCCTGTGCCGTTCAATATCAAACAAAATACGAATTTTGTGAATAGTCAGTGTGCAGTGAAAAGCCAGAATTAAATTAACATTTGACTATATTAAGCCTTTTTGTCGAACTCTGATGATCAAAATAGCAACAGAATAAAATATAGCGTTATTATTACTATAATCGGTTTTTGCCTGCCGAAATTACGCTTTTATGGTCCAGCGGTTAAGCGCATGCTCATGCAAATTTCCCTCCTGTTATATACACCTGTTTTCAAAAACGTTGTTCTTTTACAAAATACAAAATAGTAAAATAACAAAAAAGGAATTAATTAGAAACAAAAGAAATGCACTCAAGCTGAACTCTGGCTTATTGTTTCTCCAATCAATTCTTTTTTACTATTTTGTAAATGGACAACGTTTTTGAAAACAGGTGTATATATGAGACCTGTTATTACAAAATAGGTCAACAAGACCGTTTTGAGAACACAGACTTCATATATATATTAATAAAAATAACTTAACATTTCCTAATTATTTTCAATTATTTTCAATTATTTAATAAAATAATCATTTTCGTGAGTATAAAAATGTTCTTACAAAAACAAACAGAAAAAAAAATAGAAGAAAAAAATTCGAAGCAGCGAGGCTTCTAGGGCGCTGTGTTTCAGTGCGAGCCACGGGACCATAGTAATTTGCACAACAAGATACACTAGGTTATTTTGTCCTCCAAATGAACAAGCGTGCACGATAGCCTAGTGGTGCGGGGCAGTTAATTAGTGGGACTAGGATCCAACTGTTCCCTCCCTCTTTGATCACTAAGCTGATTGGTGTAATGCCCGATAGCGCGGATGGGGCCGAAATCTTCATCCTATACGTAACATACGGTGACTCAGCATAATGTCTGGGAGTATGGGCCTTTTTTGGATAAATTACCGGCATTCATCTCTTTTGAACCTGGGGGTCTAGGGTTCGAGTCCCAGCCGTGGCACTGGGGATTTTTTTCCTTTTTTTTTGTTATTGTTTTCTTTTTGTTTGTTTGTTTTCTTTTTTGCAATTGTTTACATTAATTTAAATTAGTTTACCAATTAAATTTAAAATATATATACAGTTTGGTCAAAAAAATATAAGTAATAATAATTTAGTGAATATAAATATCACTGATATAATGATATTCGTGTAGTAGAGTGCAATTTAGAAAAGTTTGAAAACTAAATAACTAATTAGTACTAAATAGCACTAATGAACAATTAAATAATAGAAAACAAGAGAGATAACACTATTTAGTACTATTTAAAGTTAGTACTATTTCACGCTTTTCTAAATTGCACTCTAAAATCTAAAATAGATAAAATAAAATAAATAAAATTTAGCTTAATTTTAATTTTAAAATGTTTTGACGAATTCAGGATGAAAGAGTGCATAGTGTATTAAAAGAGTTTGATTGGATGAGACGCATCTGCACGCTTTTTGATTGGTTCAGAAAGGAAGCCATTTGAGTGTCACGGAACCGTGCCGTATTGAAAGAGTTTGATTGGATGAGATGCATCTGCACGCTTTTTGATTGGTTCAGAAAGGAAGCCATTTGAGTGTCTGGTACCGTGCCGTATTGAAAGAGTTTGATTGGATGAGATGCATCTGCACGCTTTTTGATTGGTTCAGAAAGGAAGCCCTTTGAGTGTCACGGTACCGTGCCGTATTGAAAGAGTTTCATTGGATGAAACGCATCTGCACGCTTTTTGATTGGTTCAGAATGGAAGCCATTTGAGTGTCACGGTACCATTGGATGAGATGTATCTGCACGCTTTTTGATTGGTTTAGAAAGGAAGCCATTTGAGTGTCACGGCCCATGCCGTATTGAAAGAGTTTGATTGGATGAGATGTTTCTGCGCGCTTTTTGATTTTAAATAATTTAAATAATAATACTATTGTAGTTTATTTATCATTCTATTTATTGTAAAATATTATCTCATTATGTCAGTGTTTTCAATTGTAACTAGTATTGTTCTGTAATTATTGCTATCAGTAGTTATTGTATCTAGTGGGCCAAATTGGAAACCAGTATTGTTGTATTGCTGTATTTGTAAACCCACTCAAAATAAAGATTATTATTATTATTATTATTATTATTATTATTGGTTCAGAATGGAAGCCATTTGAGTGTCTGGTACCGTGCCGTATCGAAAGAGTTTGATTGGATGAGATGCATCTGCACGCTTTTTGATTGGTTCAGAAAGGAAGCCATTTGAGTGTCTGGTACCGTGCCGTATTGAAAGAGTTTGATTGGATGAGATGCATCTGCACGCTTTTTGATTGGTTCAGAAAGGAAGCCATTTGAGTGTCTGGTACCGTGCCGTATTGAAAGAGTTTGATTGGATGAGATGCATCTGCACGCTTTTTAATTGGTTCAGAAAGGAAACCATTTGAGTGTCGCGGTCCCGTAGGCTTCACCACTATTGGGAGTGGGTTACCTGTGGTAACACTGCTCTATCACCACAAAACTTAAAATTTTGTTTTTCTTCCATCTCTTCAATTCTCAAAACATTCGTGTTCGCGTGATGTCAAAACACTTAGGATGAAATGTTGCACTTGGATTTACAACATCGATTACATCGATGTAAGCACTTCAATTCTTCGTGTGATGTTTCACTTTGCAATTTCAACTCATTTTTCTCTGACCCCTCAGGGTTTGGCACTCGAATACTGTCAGAACACATGATTGCAGCTCTTGTTTTCTCTCCTCTTTTGTGATTGACCAAAATGTTGTTTCGAATTCAAATAAAAAAAACCTAAAAATTCAAAATTAGGCTGTAAAATATATTGTATTCTTATATTTAATAACTAGTCGTTTCTAATAGAAAGTGAAATGCTGCGATGTATCGACTATTGAATTCAACGTGTGGTTCCTGATTTGGTTTGTTTGCGTGACTGATTTGTTCCCGTACGCTGCCACAATATGTCAGTGAACTCGATCCGACTGGCAGTCAGCGATAGCATCTCAAGCATGTTAAGGCCTGGGTCTCCAGAGGGAATCGACCCCCCGCGTAGATTTAATATCTTTCGCTTAAAAAAGCAGGTTTGTGTTTGAGTCTGCATGATTTTCATGTCGTATGCGATGGAAATTGCTTTAAGTAAAGGATCTGGACATGTTTTGGTATAGTAGTGATATCGGTTGGTTGTCACGTGACCATAAACCCGCCAAAAATAACCTAAAAACACGGGCCGACTTTATCACGTTTATTACCAAACGTTTTTGGTGTTAAATCATTAAGCCCGTTGAAACAAACAATAATCCGTGTGGAATGGATGTCTACAGATTTGTGGTACTGAGAAAAATAAAACACAAAATTGAAAAACATGGTCACGTGACCTGTTTTGTCGATTATCTCCCAAACAAGCAACGAGGGACAACCATTCCAGGCAGAATTGAAAAGATCTCTACAAATGTCATTCATTAAGGCATTATTGATCATTCCTAGAAAAGTTTCTATACGGCCCATTTTCAACTGAATTTCTTAAAACTTCAAGACCACGTGGTCGGTCACGTGACACACCTTATACCATCATCACCACTAAATTTTAAAAACTTCAAGGGACTAAAGCATTTGGCCGAGTTTGTTTCTCAAAGCCTTACTATTCTTTCTGTAGTAAATAAAATCGTGATTTTATGCTAATTAGGCACAAGACCCATGCCTTTTAAGGCATGTTAAAACATGCTTGAGATGGCTGTATCTCGGATGATTTGTCTTTCAGGGACATCCAAGTACATCCTGTCTCCTTCTTTCAATCATATGATCGACTGTAGAACTGGACATATTTTAAAAACACTACATCGTTCTTGACCTTGATGAATGACATGAATGCCCGGGGAGGGGGGGGGGGGGGGGGGATACTCCCCTATATACGCTATACGGGTATGTGCCGCGGGATAGGGTATGGTTTTTGAGCTCCCAGGTCTGGGGTAGGGTATCGTTTTTTGCCTTTTTAGGCTGGGATCGGCTACGTTTTGGTCTGGTATAGGGTATGGTTTCCGCAATAACGCCACTATCAGTCGCTATCAATTTACATATCCCTTTAGCACGCTTTCAATCTGGATAGGGTATACATTTTTAAGCTTTAGTCTGGGATAGGGTGTACATTTTTAAGCTTTAGTCTGGAATAGGGTATGGAAAATCAAAATTTTAGGTCTGGGATAGGGTCAGGGTTTTGAGGTGTCCGCGGCACACCCCTACCCAAAAATACCCTTATGCCCCCCCCCCCCCCCCCCCCCCGGGCATGAATGCTTTCAGCAATATATAAAAGTTGACTTTGTCATATGATCAAACTGTACTGAGAAAACAAGCGCTTACCCGGCGTCGATTCATTCAAAATGGCAAGCTTCCAACTGCGTAAACCAAAGACTTGGCCTGAAGATCGCCGTTTTGAATGAATCGTAGCCAGAGCTAAGCCTTCGTTTGGCAAGCTTGATATTCCAAGCAACATGAGACTCGACGAGGACTGCCACTGACCAAAAGTACTACACACAAAAACCCGAATGAAATCCACAGATCGAAGTATCCACGGTCTGCTGCTCCGCCATATCAGACACAGGGAACCGCAAGAATAGTTGCTGCAGCTTACCGCTTCGCAATAATAATATAAATTAATAAAAATGACTGCGGTTATTTTTACCCCTCTGTTGTTATTCACCAAAATGTTGTTAAAATGTTGTTATTAAAAATTAAAAATCAATAAAAGTAAAATCTGAAATTATATTCTAAATTTAAAAACTGAATAAATAAAAATGATTGCGGCTCTTTCGAATAACTAAAAGATTCATATAAGAATGACCGAATTAAAGGATGTAATTTAATACTGAGTGAGATTGAATGAATGGATGGATGGGAAGCCCCCCAATAAATTGCATTGTATTGATCAAGAGAAAGAATGAATGAATGAATCAAAAAGATAGTGGAACAGAAACCGGATAAAGGAAGCGAAACTCAACTAAGAAAACAATAGAAATAAATTAAAGTTAACGAACAAAAAAAGCCAAGATAAAATTCAATATATTCAAGCACAATAGCAGACGAAAGGGAAAAAATTAAACTATGATGAAAAGAATAGAGAAATAAGAGTTTTGTCACCCTCTAGTTTATTTCCTGATTTCTAAAAAAGGTGTTTTGACAGTCCAATTATGGTATCTTGAGAGGGAACGAAAGAGAAAGTGCCCGGGAGACGGTTCATTATTCCCTCTATCTTAAATCGACGCATCATGCAGTTGTGCTGAGACGTCACTGAGCGAGGAGCGCCAGATTGATGCTGTGGATTTCTCTCTTTTCCACCGAGTAACGAAACCAGCGCAAGTATGCCTCTATAGAAGCCGTGAGTAAAACTAATATGTTTTGTTACTATATATTTTCAAGTGCGCCTTAGCCGCGTTTTCGATTCCAATATGATGAAGTTCTGTCTCCGTTCATGATCGGCAAATGTGAAAAAGATATACATGCTATTACATGTCTCGTACTAGAGCATACTTTAAGCCAAGCAAATTTCGGGTTCAATACGTCATCTATAACGATTCAGTATTTTATTTCGCTTAACTGTGTCGATAATCGGCTAGAAACCCTGACAGTAACTCAGCACATATCAAGGGTGTCACGCCAAGTGTTCTCAGTGTAAACCGGCTGGCATCGTTTTAGTGTGGACCCAAAACGCATCGAATTGTATGCTGAAAACGGATTAATATGGACGGCTGACCCGAGTGTAGGCGCCAAGATTTTACTACGTTTTCGATAATATGAAAACGGAGACTTCTGAAAACTCATTAGACCCGTCCACACTAAAACGCTAACCTGCGTTTTCCTATTTTTTCCGGTAATGAGTTGATTGTTTTCGATTCCCTTGAGGATAGAGAACAATATAAAAACGATGCGTTTTCAAACGAAAACGGAGTAGTGTGGACGGGGCCATAGTGTAGACGAAGCCAACTCTTAGGGACATGTATATGCATGTTCGTTAATTTAATTCTGGTCACGATTCAGGCTTCTAAAAATAAGCGACCATACCATCTTTATTATTTGATTATTATTATTATTATCTTTGCCAGTGGTCAATTACGAGGGTATTGTCCCAGTCAAACTGTCGTGTCTGGTCAATTACGAGGGTATTGTCCCAGTCAAACTGTCGTGTCTGGTCAATTACGAGGGTATTGTCCCAGTCAAACTGTCGTGTCTGGTCAATTACGAGACCAGTTTATAAGGCACGGTTGGTCGATACAAACCTTAGCGCATTCCTTGCATCAGTTTATATTGTAAACTACCGCCATGCTGGTAACTTTTACTGGTTTATCTTTAGATCTTCTAAACATGAATCCCATAGTTTAATGTATGCGTGCACATTTTAAATGCTTGATATATATAGACGTCATTTCCGGTCTCGTGAGGAATTTTCAATTCCATTCCTTTCCTTTCCTTTCCTTTCCTTTTCTTTCCTTTCCTTTCCTTCGTTTCCTTTCCTTCCTTTCGTTTCTTTCCTTTCCTTTATCCTTTCTAGAGCTAACGCCGGTCAGAAGAGATTTGATGGGTAGTTTTATATAGCACTTTAACTTATGCAGCCCCTTATATAAACCCTCCCCAGTCCCCGTCTATAAACCCTCCCCATATATAAACCCTCCCCAGTCTCCGTCTATAAAGATTCAATAATTTTGTTCTTTTAACGGAGACACTTACGAGTTCATCAGGGTTGACACCTGCTCAATGTATTCCAGCATTTTCTACATATTTCTAGCTTTTTACTAGAAATGATCCAGATATTTTAATAGAAATTTCCAATGAGGGTTTATCACGTAATTTCAAAACTTATAGGAGACATACATGTAGGACAAAAAATGATTATCATAGCTGGAAAGAGCTCATTGAAATTAGTAAAGTACGGTATCTTAGAAATGGTATTTTAAAAATACATCAGCATACATTTTAGATATACTTTAGTTACAAACTAGATATCTCTAAAATTTACATGTAGTGAGATATCAAAATTTAGTATGAAAACCTTTGTTGGTAGGCAAGAGTTGCCTACCAGCTCTCTAAATTTCCCAAAGGTTTTCATACAAAATTTCGATGTCTCACTACATGTAAATTTTAGAGATATCTAGTTTGTATCTAAAGTATACCTAAAATGTATTTTTAAAATACTATTTCTAAGATACCATACTGTCAGGACCCTAAAATGACATATTAAGTAATGAACTTACAATAATTTAAGTGATGAAACATTTTTCTAAGAATTCCAGCTTAGAGTGCAAACCATATGTCCGTGAAACAGTACTAACTAATTAGTACTAAATAGCACTGATGAAACAATAGAAAACAATAGAAATAGCACTATTTAGTACTATTTAGTAATAGTACTATTTCACGGACATATGGTTTGCACTCTACTACAATGACATTAAATAAACTACATGTCTTACTTTGATTTGCATCTATCTACCAAAGTGTTTTCATGGCCATTGTGTATAAATGTTCAACCCTTGTGAGTATATTGCAGTCATCATAACATTCTTTGATCTCTAACTCAAAGTTGTAGTTTACTGTTGTAGTTAAAAGTGTTCAGCTAAAACCACCTGAAAATTAATTCAATCTTTATTAATATTTTGAAGCATTTCTTAGTGTAATATTAACTATAACCACATGAGAATTGCTAGCACAAATAGGGTCTTGGAACGGATGTAACTTTGAGAAAGCTTTCCAATTTTTTGAAAGCGTGTCATCAAATGGGTCTTAGTTCTGAAGACCCTTTCTGTACTAACATCTCTCATGTTGACTGACGATCACGTGGTGCAACGATACTGTGTCGTCATAGGAGACAGGGTTGTTCTTCGGTATTTTCGAGATTTATTGATAGCGAATATTGCGACAATGATAGCACAATTGCTGTAATGCGTCTTTAATTACTAATTGTGTTCTTTGCAGACGAGTCATGCGCTCATTGTGATGCAACCTAGACAGGATCGCGCTTAGTCCGTCATTGGTTTTGTCAAGGTGCGTGCGTAATTGTGTACACGGATAAGAGACACATCATGAGAATTGCCAGCACAAATAGGGTCTTGGAACGGATGTAACTTTGAGAAAGCTTTCCAATTTTTTGAAAGCGTGTCATCAAATGGGTCTTAGTTCGTACTAACATCTCTCATATATATGTTGAACGGAATATTCCATGCCGGAATTAAGTAAAACGTGCATCGAGTGCGCTTAGAGGGTGTGGCCTGGCAATGAATTTTCACCAGCATCATACGGCAGTCGGTGCACAATGATCATATCTCAGTGGCTCATTTCCCATATCAACCTTTATTTCCTTAAAACAATACCATCATTCGTATTATTGTCGGTATTGACGTCAAACAAAATCTACCGAATCTTTCAATAAATCACATGAATATATCGGCAAACTTCATGGTGACTGTCACTAGTCCAAACCCGAACCCAATGGTTCCCAGGATTACTAAAATCCCATCCACTAATACTTGAAGTTTAGTTAATTGTTTGTACTTTAAACGTAAGTGGAACAATCCAGGGAAAATAAAGCACGCAAAAAAGGAATGACACCCTGCCAAGGCATTTACCAACGCAAAATGAGGCATCCAATATACAAAGGCTAAAACTGCTAAGACTACAGCGATACGAAGTAAGACAAAGCATATCGCCGATGGGATCTTATTTCTAAGCTTTTCATAGACAGACAACTCTTCAATATTTCTCACAACGACAAGAACAGGAATGGGATACGTCAACAGAACGTTCAATGTGAAAAAGACTGCAATCACTTTGGTTGGTATCCCCGCAGGTAGGTTATTGAGAATGACTTCACTGCTACCTCTGCCGTAGGTAAGAAATCCTGAAAGTGCAAAAACAAGTTTGAAAACCGCCCCGACGAAGTATGTCCAAACTAAAGCTACTTTGAATTTAGATTGATCAGAGACTTCTGCTGCCATTGTTACAACAGCGCAGTGAATCCCATAGCTGAATATAATAATTGGTAAAGCCACAAAAACACCAACGGAGAATCCCAAAATAAAAGTGACTGGAAATCCCACCGAGAGATTTCTTGAAACTCATAACTTAACGCGACCCCGGTTGCAGCTGTCAGTGCTAATATACTTATCAAGCTAATCCATGCAATCTGGGATAGTCGTTGTAGAAAAACAGTGGGTAAAACAAGTAAAGTTCCAAGACATGCCCACTGAGACTCGGTAATGGGAACGTGTGGAAACTGCTGTGACATCAAAGAACCACACAGTACGATGTAGGACACTGCGGTTAGAAAGAGGCTTGTGCTCACAAAAATCCAGGTTATGGGTTTGAATGGAGCCCAGACATGCATCCCCATGTCTTGGTGTTCCATAGGTGCCTTCTCTTTCCTCCACATTCATCTTCATAATCAAGACATTCATTAAGAAGATTGGCTGTGTATCCCATGATGAAAGGTAGAACGCAGAATGCGATAACAATAAACAATAATATAATAATAAACTATATTTATAAAGCGTCATATTCAATATTTGCTCATGGCGCTCATAACAGCGGTGATTCCTCCTTCGTGGATAGCGTAAGGCAGTGCAATGAACCCAACATCTTCCAAGCAATTGAGCATATTCAAGCCTAATTTCCATATACTAATTTCCTGAGACTTGGATGGACCCAGTTCTTGTTGGGCTGAGAAAAGGTGGTTTTCTTCCAATGGATCGTTGTTTTCATGTTGTGACTGATGGCATGTTTGTTATTCCAGGTCTGCAATTGTTTGTTTGAGAGGTTGATAATCATGACGGTTTATCACAATGCATTTAGACATCTGAAAAGGAATTTAAGAATTCGAGTAGATTTGAGTAGTGTACAGTAGAGCATTCGTAGCACCTGCATAAAGTTAATTTAAAAGAGCTCAACATATCATGCGTACCTTGGACAGGACTATCTTCAATGATAGCTAGGCCTTCAGTAAAACAATTAAACGCGTTTATCGAACTGAATCAGCGTTTTCTGCGTGGTTTAAGTAATGTTGCAAAGCCGAGAATGAGGACTAGACGGGGTTTCCAGTCCGAGGCGAAGCCGAGGACTGGAAACCCCGTCTAGTCCGAATTCGAGGTTTTGTAACGATTTCTCATACTCATTAATTATTACATGCGATGGCCTAAAGGCAATAAATAAAGAGTTGCAAGATTTTAGCCCGGTAAAGCAAGAATTCCAGTCTGCATATTCTCTGCTCATGCGCAGAGTCGAGTACATCGTATATAAATAATATCCCACATGTGTTGGACTCTTGAGTAGCATGAAGTAGAGCCTGCTTTCAGATTGAATCTCATTCGGACAGAGTGGTACTCTGTCCAAGGTCCCGATGATTGTTATATGAGGGATAAGAACTCAGGAAAGAGTACTTTGAAATGCATCATTTCAAAGTCCTTGGACTTTGAAATCCATCATTTCAAAGTAATCTTGAGCGGACTTTCCGGGGTTTCCAGGTCCATCATGTGACCGGATTGGCTGGTTACCTCATGAATAATTAATGAGTTTGAGAAAGTTACTTGAAAAGGCCGTAAACAACCATTGAATTCAAGTCATAACAGCGAATGATTGCCGATACTTTTCATAAGCTTTTCCCACATTTCCTTGTTTGTCTTGTTATTTTTACTTGTTCAACTCAGTAATTATACTAAAACAATTATTTGCCTCAGGCGTAGTGATTATCGGAGAATATCCTCCGATAATCACTTCAAATCACTTCGCCTTGGGCGAATAATTATTAATTATGCTAATTACTACGTTGAGGAGAGAGCAAAACAACTCCCAAGGGACAGTTAACGAAACATAAATTCTTTTAGCAACGGGCAGAAAACAAATATCCGACTAAACTGCGTAACGCAGATAATTTGCTATTCCAAGACGAGGTTGATGAAATACAGTATGAAAAACGTCAAGATTTGGTACCATTGTTCATGGGTACTGAACAGAACAGTGCTGTAGTGATTTACAGCCAAACTAGACGCTCTTGTAGCGTTAAGTCGGGCTTCTTAAAGCAAGCAGTGGTTGCTGCGATCGGTAATCTTGACTGTTGATTGACCTGAACTTGAATGTCGTCATGTTGGATGAAGCGAAAGATGATCGTCAACGAAGCAACTGGAAAACTACTAGTATTCAGCACATGTGGCTCTTACAGTCCTCACAGTAAATCTCGTCATTCTTTTGTGTTGTTTTATTGTGTTAAATGCTAGTAAAATACAGTTAGATTATGCTTATACAATCCGTATTATTTTTGTAGAAGCGATCGTTTATCTCGTCACGTCCTGTGTATGGAATTTCATGTATTCAGTAGAACTGACATGGTAAATACTCTTGATGATTGTGATCTGATTGGTTCACGATCACGTCTAGAGCCATGACATTCACATACAACACGAGTACAATTATAATGGACATACTTTGCATAACGCGATCTGAATTGTTGTACTTTTATTGTCACCATAACATCATTCTTCTTCTTGTATCTACTACTTAGATCCATAACTTTCTCTAGAATATCACAATCATCAAGAGCATTTACCATGTCTTCTACTGAATACATGAAATTCCATACACATGCAGGACGTGACAAGATAAACGATCGCTTCTACAAAAATAATAAGCTTACTGATTGTATAAACATAATCTAACTGTATTTTACTAGTATTTAACACAATAAAACAAAACAAAAGAATGACGATAGTGTAACGAGTCACGTTATTCATGTTAACTAGTTGTCAACGACTCGACACTCTCAGGCTCGTGTTTCGTTGTTGATCTACGTAAGAGCATTACAAAAGTTAGGCAATGAATTCACGTACACGATTGACATGTACGTAATTCATTTCGTAATGATTCCGTAATAAATCTTGTAATCTCTTTCTCGAATTCTCGTAAGCCTTGTATAAATATAAGCTCTGTTATACTTGTAAGTCAGTTAGAGTTAAGGTTCAGTTAAAAGTCCAGCGTTGTAGACCTGGTGAATTGTAATAAACTCTTAAGCACCGATTAATTCGTGCTTGTGTCTTCGCTCTCCACGAACCCGGACCCGGTTCCGTTACATTGGTGGCAGCTTAGTGGATAAAAGATGGAGAGAAAGACAAGTCAAAGTGAAGTCCAATTCGGAAGTCTGGTAGACTTGAGTCCTGAAGAATTGGAGAAAGCTTACGCAGCGACATGGAAGATGTCAACGCCAAGGCCACGGTCTGACACCAGTATTGCAAGCTTGAGGACGGCAATAGAAGATCTGTTAAAGAAAATCAGTGAACAGAACCGTTTACTGGAGGACAGATTGGAGGAACTGGACAAAAGGTTAAGGACACTCGAGGGAGAAAGCAAACACGTTGGCAAGTACGTCCTGTTGGAAGGTGGCCAGAGCGAAGTCGAGCTGAAGGCCTTGGAAACGACGGAGGCGCTCGCCCAACCAAGGACGATCGACAGCAGCAAAATCCAGCCAGCAACAGCAAGGCCAAAAGTCAGACCCACAACGTACGATGGCAGCAGTTCATGGGAAGACTATGCTGCTCAGTTTCAGCTCGTGGCAGAAATAAACAATTGGGATTACGTGACGAAAGCCTCATATCTGGCCATAAGTCTCTCTGGGCCAGCGCTTTCAGTACTTGGCGACCTCTCCTACGATCAAAGGCGAGACTTTAAGGATATTACGTCAGCCCTTGCCACCCGATTTGGCACTGAACATCGGACAGAAATGTTCAGGGCGCAGATCAAGACGAGGAAGCGCCAGAGAAACGAGTCACTACCAGAGCTGGCTCAGGCGCTAAGGAGGATGGCGCGACAGGTCTACCCAGAAGCCCCGGCGGACCTAAGGGAAACACTGGCATGCGACTACTTTGTGGACTCCCTGGGCGACGCAGATACTAGATGGAAAGTAAAGCAATCGCGACCAAGAATTCTTAACGAAGCTGTGGATATTGCAGTTGAGTTGGAGGCATTTCAACTAGCTGAGCAACAGAGGAACTATCCGGCGAGAATGACTTACGCAACAGGAAATGTTGGTTCAATGCACAACCCAGCAGATGTCTCGCCGGATGTCTCGTTTAAAAGAGAAGTCGAAGGATTGAAGGAAATCGTTAGGCGGCTTGCAAGGGAAAGACGATTGCAACGACCTCAACGACGCTTCACCGATGGATGTTGGACGTGCGGTAGGACGGACCACATCAAACGAAACTGCCCTAGTGTCAAAGACCAAGAAAGGCAACAACCCCAACCACAAGACCAATGGCAAGCCCAAGCGGCAAACAGCAAAGTCACTTCTACGTTCGCGGGATACGGACAAGTGGTAGAATCACAAAAATAGTTCCCGAAAGAGACACCTGCTGGTTACAGACACAAACAACGGAAGAATTGCAAAAGCAACAGTTGGACGACCGAGACCTGGGCGTCGTACACAACTGGCTACGAGAAGCCAAACAGAAACCAGAGTGGGAGTCACTCTCAGCAGAGAACAAGTGTGTCAAGACATACTGGGCCCAGTGGAACAGATTGGCGCTCATTGATGGTGTGCTATTTCGTCGATGGGAATCGGACGATGAAAAGCAAGTTACATGGCAACTTGTGGTGCCAAAAGCCATGAGAAACGATGTAGTAACCAAACTGCATGGCACCAAGACATCTGGACACCTCGGCGTGAACAAGACGACAACAAGAGTCAAAGAGCGATTCTACTGGCCTAACTGTGCAAGGGATGTGAAAGATTGGTGCAAGAAATGCGAGCTCTGTACGTCACGTGTTGGACCACGCCCAGCTCCGCAAGCCCCTATGAAGACCCTCAACGCGGTTGGTCTTCACAATCCACAACGCAAGAAAGGCCGTAGTCCTAAGCTACACAGACCTTGGGAAGGACCATTCGTTGTAACAGACTGACTTGAAGACATGATCTATCGAATCCAGAAGAAGTTGAATGCGATTGGTTGCACAAGACAAACACTGCCAGAACTCTGACTAACAATTTTAGATTTCATAAAACCTGTTTACTAATCCGCTAATTAATTGTCGTAATCGCGACATGAGGACATGTCTCTTTATTGAGAGGGGGATAGTGTAACGAGTCACGTTATTCATGTTAACTAGTTGTCAACGACTCGACACTCTCAGGCTCGTGTTTCGTTGTTGATCTACGTAAGAGCATTACAAAAGTTAGGCAATGAATTCACGTACACGATTGACATGTACGTAATTCATTTCGTAATGATTCCGTAATAAATCTTGTAATCTCTTTCTCGAATTCTCGTAAGCCTTGTATAAATATAAGCTCTGTTATACTTGTAAGTCAGTTAGAGTTAAGGTTCAGTTAAAAGTCCAGCGTTGTAGACCTGGTGAATTGTAATAAACTCTTAAGCACCGATTAATTCGTGCTTGTGTCTTCGCTCTCCACGAACCCGGACCCGGTTCCGTTAAAATATTTACTGTGAGGACTGTAAGAGCCACATGTGCTGAATAAGTAGTTTTCCAGTTGATTTGTGGACGATCATCTTTCGCTTCATCCAACATGACGACATTCAAGTTCAGGTCATCAAGATCAGTCTTGCTCTTGTTTTTCTTGCAATCAGAGTAGTTCTTTTCAGCTCCAGAGTTCGTAATCAAGTCAATAGTCATTGTTTTGTCATTTTGTTCGTAGTTTGTGTTCACAGTTTTCTCATTTGCTTTTGATATTTCATAACATTTTGATTTTAAGACTTTTTCAGATATGATTTTGAGTCCGCGGAACGACCTGGTCCGAAAACGCTCGACAGCTTTTAGAGTAGGTCTACCGCTAACGGCGTGTGCATTTGTATGTGAGATGAGCGTATTAGACATACTTCGTTCAAATGGTTTTTTCTCATGATCACAAGACGACATAACCTTCCTTCGACAAGGTTTGTGAAGAAAGAGAACGATGTGCGATGTCTCGATCGTCTTGATTAGCATTCTCGTACCCAGAGCTCCTCGCGGCCGGTACAAGGCGCATGCGCTGTAGAACCCAATACGCGTTCTGGTGTCAAAGAATACGACGAAGAACGCTCTGCATTTTTAGAGTCGGGGCTTCCACAGGAAGCCCGACTAATAATATACAAATGTAAATTATTTGATTTCGTCTTGCCTGGGTGGTTTTATTTGTAATGTAGGATTTGCGTTGATCCTGAGAAACAGAGGGTTTTTTAATTGAAAAATAAAATTCAAAACGATACACGTTTTAAGGTCGAACTATCATTGAAGACTATCCTGTCCAAGGTACGCATTAAATGCTTACTGAGTGTAGGTGTTACGAATGCTCTACGCTGCTCAAATCTTCAAAGTTTCAAGTCTGGAATTAGGTGTAGAATATTGTCTGGAAAATATCCAGGTTTTGACAGGGTCTTGGTGCACACCAGTGTTTTGAGTACTGTCAGTTGTCGCAGTGACACAATCTACTCATGCAAGAAATAAATCATGGATTCCCTTTCCTTTTCAGATGTCTAAATGCATTGTGATAAACCGTCATGATTATCAACCTCTCAAACAAACTATTGTTGACCTGGAACAACAAACATCCCATCAGTCACAACATGAAAACAACGATCCATTGGAGGAAAACCACCTTTTCTCAGCCCAGCAAGAACTGAGTCCATCCAATTCTCAGGAAATTAGTATATGGAAATTAGGCTTGAATATGCTCAATTGCCTGGAAGATGTTGGGTTCATTGCACTGCCTTACGCTATCCACGAAGGAGGAATCACCGCTGTTATCGCATTCTGCGTTCTACCTTTCATCATGGGATACACAGCCAATCTTCTTAATGAATGTCTTGATTATGAAGATGAATGTGGAGGAAAGAGAAGGCACCTATGGAACTACCAAGACATGGGGATGCATGTCTGGGCTCCATTCAAACCCATAACCTGGATTTTTGTGAGCACAAGCCTCTTTCTAACCGCAGTGTCCTACATCGTACTGTGTGGTTCTTTGATGTCACAGCAGTTTCCACACGTTTCCATTACCGAGTCTCAGTGGGCATGTCTTGGAACTTTACTTGTTTTACCCACTGTTTTTCTACAACGACTGTCCCAGATTGCATGGATTAGCTTGATAAGTATATTGGCACTAATAGCTGCAACCGGGGTCGCGTTAAGGTATGAGTTTCAAGACATCTCTCGGTGGGATTTCCAGTCACTTTTTATTCTGGGATACTCGTGGTGTTTTTGTGGCTTTACCAATTATTATATTCAGCTATGGGATTCACTGCGCTGTTGTAACAATGGCAGCAGAAGTCTCTGATCATTATTTGTAATTTTTCTATTATTCTATAATTTATCTATTATATTTATATTTATATTTCTCTATACAGAGCCCTTCTGAAAATCAGCTCTGCTGACGTAGGCCGTCTGTCAAAAGATTTTATAATAATAATAATAATAATAATCAATCTAAATTCAAAGTAGCTTTAGTTTGGACATACTTCGTCGGGGCGGTTTTCAAACTTGTTTTTGCACTTTCAGGATTTCTTACCTACGGCAGAGGTAGCAGTGAAGTCATTCTCAATAACCTACCTGCGGGGATACCAACCAAAGTGATTGCAGTCTTTTTCACATTGAACGTTCTGTTGACGTATCCCATTCCTGTTCTTGTCGTTGTGAGAAATATTGAAGAGTTGTCTGTTTATGAAAAGCTTAGAAATAAGATCCCATCGGCGATATGCTTTGTCTTACTTCGTATCGCTGTAGTCTTAGCAGTTTCAGCCTTTGTATATTGGATGCCTCATTTTGCGTTGGTAAATGCCTTGGCAGGGTGTCGTTCCTTTTTTGCGTGCTTTATTTTCCCTGGATTGTTCCACTTACGTTTAAAGTACAAACAATTAACTAAACTTCAAGTATTAGTGGATGGGATTTTAGTAATCCTGGGAACCACTGGGTTCGGGTTTGGACTAGTGTCAGTCACCATGATGTTTGCAGATATATTCATGTAATTTATTGATGAAAGATTGTAGATTTTGTCATGATTCTTAATTCTTGCACATATCAGTTCTGCTGCATTTCTCGATATTTCTCGGATTATAGTTTACTATGGTACGGGGATCATTTGTAGTGACAAATGGACAAATTTTGACGGTACTATCCCTTGCACTGACACGCTGACAAACTGACAGATTCTGTCGGTAAATTTCATTGCACAATGCTCATTTGTAGAAATGTATACGCTATATTTTCACATGTGAAAAAAGCGATACGTCCAATCAGCATCGCGTATAGCTTTTTTCACATGTGGAAGTATAACCAATCAGCATCGTGAATTGGAATCTCCAGCCAATCAGTCCCGGCCGAGAGACGATGGTTGAATTTGTGTGTTTATAAATTAAAATGGCTGAACATTTCGTCTCAATTGATTCTCCTTAATTTAAATGAATTTATAGAGAAGCAGACAAACAAAAACACCAGTCTTGGGATGAAGAAAGCCGGTTTATATCATTCAGTAGTACTGGAATACTGTACCGATTTCTGCAGCATTTCTTCAAATTCCTATTTGGTCACGATCCAAGAACTACTACCCATAAACCTTTGCGGTGATCCATCACGTGCGTTCGACGTCATCAATTCATTAACGTGACGTCATCAGCTGTATTTATCTTTAGATACAGCACAGGCAGCCCAACCATTGCTTTTGAGGCTACTAAATAATCAAATAAAATGATATTGGCGTCTTTTCTTGATGGGTTTCCTGTGGTAGAGCGCGCGCGCATTTATATATTGGGTTCCCTGTGTATAGCAATGTATAGTGTTGGGCTTCCTGTGTGCGTGTAACACAGGGAACCCAACATATCTACGTATTATATATATTGCGCGCGTGCGCTCTACCACAGGAAACCCATCAAAAAAAGACGCAAATATCATTTTATTGAATTATTCAGTAGCCTCAAAAGGAATGGTTGGGCTGCCTGTGATACAGCTCGAAGAGTTTCTTTGGAGCTCTTTAAGCAAAACGAAAATATGTCTAAAATGACTTTGAGGTTGTCTCTTTTAACGATTGTAGTGTTTCTACTTCTTATTTCCGCATCACGTGACAAGAATGAACCAACGTCACATGGTAACTTTTGTGTTATTTGAGTTGTTGTAGTTTTGTAATGCGCAGCTAATTATGCTAATCATGCTAGATTGCTGCTGGATGCGTGCGCGCATGTGCAAGACATTGGTCCTTTATGACGAAAGTACGTAGGCACCTTTTACTTAATTCACTTGTAAATAAACAACCATAATAATTCCATAAAACTACGAGGCGAAGCCGAGTGGTTCAGTGGCCCCGATAAAATACTATATGCGAAAAACGATCTTCTGAAAATAATACATTTTTGAATGATTTCAGTAGAAAAACAGCAAGGAAAACACAAACATACATGTAATCGTGTTGCTTCTAACGCCTCACACATGTATGCACACCGATACTACTAACACTCTGAAAACAGATCCCACATTTGAACAACCTTCCGAAAGTGTGACGAAGGAGCAATCTTTCCAGACAACATCTATGTCGTCCTGTACAGGGAACTAGGAGGTTAATGATACGTTTATTGTTAGTAGTAGTAGGTAGTAGTATTCTTATTCTTATTAATATTACTTCCTTCTTTTTCCTTCTCCTTCTTCTCCTTCTCTCCTTCTTCTCCTTCTCCTTCTCCTTCTCCTTCTCCTTCTCCTTCTCCTTCTCCTTCTCCTTCTCCTTCTCCTTCTCCTTCTCCTTCTCCTTCTCCTTCTCCTTCTCCTTCTCCTTCTCCTTCTCCTTCTCCTTCTCCTTCTCCTTCTCCTTCTCCTTCTCCTTCTCCTTCTCCTCCTTCTCCTTCTCCTTCTCCTCCTTTCTCTCCTTCTCCTTCTCCTTCTCCTCCTCTCCTTCTCTCCTTCTCTCCTTTCTCTCTTCTCCTTCTCCTTCTCCTTCCTTCTCCTTCTTCTTCTTCTCCTTCTCTCCTTCTTCTCTTCTCCTTCTCTTCTTTCTCCTTCTCCTTCTTCTTCTTCTTCTTCTTTCTTCTTCTTCTTCTTCTTCTTCTTCTTCTTCTTCTTCTTCTTCTCTTCTTCTTCTTCTTCTTCTTCTTCTTCTTCTTCTTCTTCTTCTTCTTCTCTTCTTCTTCTTCTTCTTCTTCTTTCTTCTTCTTCTTCTTCTTTTTCTTCTTCTTTTCTTCTTCTTCTTCTTCTTCTTCTTCTTCTTCTTCTTCTTCTCTTCTTTCTTCTCCTCTTCTTCTCTTCTCTTCTTCTTCTTCTTCTTCTTCTTCTCCTTCTCCTTCTTCTTCCTTCTCCTTCTTCTTCTCTTCTCTTCTTCTTCTTCTCTTCCTTCTCTTCTCCTTCTCTTTCCTTCTTCTCCTTTCTTCTCTTCTTCTCCTTCTCCTTCTCTCTTCTCCTTCTCCTTCCTTCTCTTCTCCTTCTCCTTCTCCTTCTCCTTCTCCTTCTCCTTCTCCTTCTCCTTCTCCTTCCTTCTCCTTCTCCTTCTCCTTCTCCTTCTCCTTCTCCTTCTCCTTCTCTTCTCCTTCTCCTTCTCCTTTCCTCTCCTTCTTCCTTCTCCTTCTCTTCTCCTTCTCCTTCTCCTTCTCCTTCTCCTTCTCTTCTCCTTCTCCTTCTCCTTCTCCTTCTCCTTCTCCTTCTCCTTCTCCTTCTCCTTCTCCTTCTCCTTCTCCTTCTCCTTTCTTCTCTTCTCCTTTCCTTCTCTTCTCTTCTCCTTCTCCTTCTTCTTCTCCTTCTCCTCTTCTTCTTCTCCTTTCTTCTCTTCTCCTTCTCCTTCTCTTCTCCTTCTCTTCTCCTTCTCCTTCTTCTTCTTCTCCTTCTCTTCTTCTCCTTCTTCTTCTTCTTCTTCTCTTCTTCTTCTTCTCCTTCTTCTTCTTCTTCTTTCTTCTCTTCTTCTTCTTCTTCTTCTCCTTCTTCTTCTTTCTTCTTCTTCTTCTTCTTCTTCTTCTTCTTCTTCTTCTTCTTTCTTCTTCTTCTTCTTCTTCTTCTTCTTCTTCTTCTTCTTCTTCCTTCTTCTTCTTCTTCTTCTTCTTCTCTTCTTCTTCTTCTTCTTCTTCTTCTTCTTCTTCTTCTTCTTCTTCTTTTCTCTCTTCTTCTTCTCTTCTTCTTCTTCTTCTTCTTCTTCTTCTTCTCTTCTTCTTCTTCTTCTTCTTCTTCCTTCTTCTTCTTCTCCTTCTTCTTCTTCTCTTCTTCTTCTTCTTCTTCTTCTTTCTTCTTCTTCTTTCTTCTTCTTTTTTCTTCTTCTTTCTTCTTCT
This sequence comes from Actinostola sp. cb2023, assembly GCA_033675265.1. Taxonomy (NCBI): domain Eukaryota; kingdom Metazoa; phylum Cnidaria; class Anthozoa; order Actiniaria; family Actinostolidae; genus Actinostola; species Actinostola sp. cb2023. The sequence goes on from JAUJYZ010001176.1 coordinate 53,051, forward strand.
TCTTCTTCTTCTTCTTCTTCTTCTTCTTCTTCTTCTTCTTCTTAGGTAAAGTCTTCTTCTTTTTCATCCTCCATCTTCTTCTTCTTTTTGTTCTTCTTCTTCTTCTTCTTCTTCCTCTTCTTCTTCCTCTTCTTATAGCTTCCTCCTCCTCCTCCTCTTCTTCTTCTTCTTCTTCTTCTTCTTCTTCTTCTTCTTCTTCTTCTTCTTCTTCTTCTTCTTCTTCTTCTTCTTCTTCTTAGGTAAAGTCATTTTCATGGACATAGCTTAGCTTATAGCTTAGTGTGAAACACGGAGCAGCAAAGTGTAATATAACATATTGTGATCTTTTTTCGGGCATAGTGGTTTATTTAGGCCCAATGAAGGTTATTTTGAGCGCATTAATATCATTTATATTACCTAAGCCCTAAACTCAAATTATAAAGGATTTAGTTAAAAAGAAAGTCTAAATCTATCGAGAAGTGACTCAATTCACCTTCGGCCATTTTGTTTTACTTTTGACGTAGCTAATTTACATTTTGATACAAGATACAAGAAGCTTTAAAAATTTGACGCAGGAAATATGACGTCAAGTACCTGCGGCAAATTCAGTTAATTTGCATAAACCATCATTCGCGCGCATGTTATATTGGCCATTACTAAAAAGAGCAGGGGACTGGGACCAAGTCCGTAAAACTAATTCAATAAGAAACTAGCAAAAATGGGCATCATTTTGTGACAGAGCAGATCAAACTTAGCTAATCTGGAAAGTTTGTTGAACTTTGGCTTAATATTGACGATGCTAGAGGGCATCAAAGATGTACATTTTCCCATACAAACTCTGTATTTTTTTGCGTTGTCTACCCAAACCATATACATTCACTGTAAAATTTCAAAATTTCAAAAGTTTATAATTCCGACAGAATTCACTCAAATCACATCAAACTTTGCACATATGATAATTTCAACATGTTGTTTCATGTCATAAACTTAATTTCGTAATTACATTAATTCTAATAAACTCATTCCCAGTCCCCTGCTCTTTTTTGTAATGGGCAATTGACGTCACTGTGTGCATAACTATCCTATAATGCCCTCGGCCCTCTGTTTTCCTGACATTACAAATGGTTTTTCTTAGAATCTACATAGAAATTGTGAGTGATTTATGCCCTCTAAATCCTTGATAATTTAGAAATTCAGCTCACTTCGGTAAAAAAGCAAGTTTTTACCGCATGATCGATGCACGACAAAGTTCTTTGAGAGGAACAAGTGCATCAGTAGTAAGTGTTGAAGGTTTGACACGATTTCTCCGCTTAGGTTAGGTAATAGAAAATATATATTTTTTATGATTACGAATAAAAGGTTTATATACATCGGGCCGCGTTTTACCGCAGTGATCGATGCACGAGTAGAAACACAACATTGCATGCCGTTAAGACCCTGGCAGACTTCAACATTTTTAAGGAGTTTTGTTCAAGAAACATTGTTAAAACGAGTTGAACTGATCTAATAAATGTTGAAAGAATTTTGAGTACGTTTGGACTTTGAATTTAAAAAAATATCTTCAACATTTTTTCCTCGGAACGTATTCATTGTTCAATGATGTTGAAGCGATTTTCAGTCAAGTTATTGCAACCATTATCACAGCTTTCTACATAATTCAATACCTTCAATTGAACTATGTTGAATGCATTAGCCGTACAGAGAATAAAACAGAAACAGGAATGTTGAAACTATTCAGTGAAGTCCTCTAAGGTCATCATTGCATTAATTGTATAGTAACCGCAGTCTCCCATTAAGAGGGAGTAATGATTATCCTAGCAGCTCCATACTTTAGGAACATAAGCTACTTACAGGCAATGTGCGACACCTGTAAAGAACTTCCCCTGACTAACGTAGAGAGAAAATGTTAAGATAACACTTTCTCTTCTTCCACGAACTCTACAATCGTTTGCAAAATAGCTTGACACACTTTGAGAAATTGGAACACTTTTTTGAGCGCACGATTTTCGATTTTCCACACCCGCTCCCCCTTCCAATGGTGGAGAGCAATGTCGATGTACTGCGTTGTGATCACTACTCAACATTGTAGTTTGGGTAGGAGGGGTGATAGTTCTATGAGAAACGCGCAGCGTCACATTTGTAAAATATTGATACGAAAAAGATCTATTTGTGTCAATTTTAGGTAATAAAATTATTATTATTGTTGTTGTTGTTGTTGTGTCAACTATTTTGCAAACGACTGTAGATGATCACATATACTGACGCTGTGTTTGTTGATATCGTTTACAGCATTGGACGGCAGCAAAGTAAAAATACGCAAAGTAAAAAAACTCAAAGTAAAGATTATTCACAAAAGACGCCATTAGTGCCGACTTGGTAGCTTAGTTAGTCCCGCAATTGAAATGTCAAAGTGTTTGTGTGTGTGTGTGTTTATTGTCATTAATTATCGTTTTCCAAGATGTCACAATAAAAATCATCAAAATATGTAACGTTTGGAAAGTTTCCTTGCTAAAGGTGCAGTAATACGGGCAACAAAATCGTGCAACTTGTCGCGCAACATTAATTGTTGCGTTGCAAGTTGCAGAGCAATGTTTCTCGTATTAATTACCACCGTTTGCCGCAACTTGTCGCGCAACACATTTTCGTGTTGCAGGTTGCAAAACTTTGTTGCGCAAAGTAGAAGCTCTTTCTACTTCATGCAACAAAGTTTTGCAACCTGCAACACCACCGAAAATGTAATTTGTTGCGCGACAAGTTGCGCGAACGATGGTAATACGAGAAACATTGCTATGCAGCATGTGTACATTTTGTCTGCGCATGCGTTTGGATTCAGATTTCAAAGTACCTATTTGCATATTCGATACTTCAGCTTTTGTCATTCATGTGCCAACGATGTGCCAACCAGAGATCGATTGGCTGTTGAAACAAAACGTGTGAGAAGTCTTTGTGGAAATGGTTGGCACAATTACATCACAATGTTAATGTTTGTAAACATGAAGTATCGCTATGGTTTTGCCAAGTGCACTGCTGTGGAAGATTTAGTGAGCGATCTACGTCTCTAGAATGAAGTTTTAGAAAATCATTGAAAGGAAATCAATAGTTCGCCTAATTTTGTGGTGCTGTGGATATTTTTTTCCGTATAATGGAACAAAATCCGCCAAAACAAGGCAACATTCCTACGGAGATGTCGGCTGAATGAGTGATACTTGGACACTTCAAATCCACCGCAAAGCAAGAGGGACAATTTTTCAACTCCAACAAACAAGACCTTGCGAAACTAGCATGAGTGAAGCAATAAATCACGGAAGAAAATTGCTGGGGAGTGAGCTACTAAGAGAGGTTTTCTTATAATTTAGTTTGACACGTCACCAATTCAGATAAACCATTCGCAAACACAATGCTGAATAAAAACTCAATGTGAATCAAACTTATATCAATCGGTTTACAGCTGATTCTAAGAAGTCCAAAAAAATGAAGAATTAAGCTATCCATTACAATAAACTTCAACACATAGAGTGTTTGTAATATGGTATATACACCAGCGATGAAAATCAGTCAAAATCATAACAAATAGAGTGTACTGATACCATAGTACCAAAATAATACGATCTCACATTGAGGGACAATTTTTCAGCTTAAAATAAGTTCTCGAATGCAAAGAATAAGCTTAGAAGAAGTCAATTTGTGCTATTTTCGGCTGGGGGGCTAGTTAAGAACAGGACTCTGTAAGAATCAAACAAAGGTAGAAATGAAATTTTTTACCCCCCCCCCTTGAAATTTTGTGTGCAGGTAGGCCACCTAGGGGGGTGCACAAAAACACCCCATGTTGGGGTCATCAAATGTATTGTTGCCATGGAAACGGCAATTGTTCCTTCTGGCCCAGTCCCCACAAATTCAACCCAAAATTCCCTCCTGCAAAGTGCAAATGAATGAGGCTGGTTCTCCGGCGCATTTAAACCAATTTTATTCACATTTGTTTCTAAAGCAGGTCAACTCTTCTAGTTTTACAAATAGTTAATGACTACAATTGTCTTCGAGTATTCGCTCAGAAAATCGACACTTGGCGAGGGGCCATGTCGGCCATTTTGACAGACAGGAAAAACAGGCACAAATGTTTCGCTTATAGCTCCGAAAGTACGCACTTCTGAGAACTTTTACTTTTATCACAACTTCTATAGACATCGATGTTACAGAATCCAGAAAAATCTCTTCGGGGAGTATGATAATTTTACTATGGGGATTCGTACCATTTGAGGGAAATGTTCAAAATATGAAAAATTCGTCATGTTGTAGCTTGATTATTTCCCTCAAAAATTTCTTTCATTGACTGAATACAGCTATAAAGCTAACTCGTATTATGTAGTGTACCCATTCAATGCAATTATTGAAAGTCTGAAGATGCGAAGTCTGAGAAATAAATATTCATTCAAGGCCTACCTTGCGAATTTGGGCAGTTTTCACGATGTCAGTCTAATCGATGAAATTGTACTCTGATTGTTCCACATTCTCGGCTATACATGGTACAGACACTAACAGGCATGAAAGAGCTTTTATATTACAACTTAAAAGCGTCCAGATAGGCCGAAACTTTTGGTTCTTCCGCTCACACAGACCGGCACACTATCGAACGACTGGTGAATAAGAACTGTAAATATTGATGTTCACTCCGGCCAATCGAAGCAGGAAAATCCTTCCACAGAGCTGTATATATGGTCCATACACTTTGTAAGAGCCTCGTGGTGTATCCTGAGTACTGTACTGTGCTGAAATGTTCCCAATAAAATCTTTAAAACAACAAGAAAATAGTGTTTGGTTCGTATTATCAAAACCGGAAATAAAATGCAATGTTAGCCGCTGACCGGAAGTGAGCTCACTTGAAATACCTAGTTTAATTTTTATAGCTATTTTAGAGAGCGATTTCTTATTTGTTTGCAAAATTAATCATGAAATACTTATCCTTTTCTGTCCTGCGTTTGGTCGCGTCGGTTTGAAAAGTATGGAAGACAAAAAACAAGTTTATTTCATAAATATGGCAAATAACTAGTCGCCAGAGGGTGTCCGCATATACTGGACCTTCGCCGCCTAGGCTTCGCGTCCCCTGACTTGACCCTTGGCTCTATTAAATATCTCCCTGTATCCCTTACCTTGTTTTCACGTATGGCTTAGAGTTGACTGAAATCATATATTGGCAAAAACTGAAAAGTTTAACCAACATTCATTGGGGTGGATTTATTAATAGGCACTTTTTAATTAAAAGCATCGAGGACGGGGACATGAGGACGACGGCAGAGAAACAATAGCACTAACTACAAAATTCAATAACTTCTTCAGTGGGCACTCAAGTCTACAACCAAGAAAGTTAGATTTAGTGAAAAACAGAAGACCTTTCTGGACTGTAAGTATAACGTTGGCGAACAGACTGGGAAGAAAACGAACGGCGAAGAAGTTGCTAGAGAAATGAGTCGAGCTCGCGGAAAGGACGGCAAACGATTGTTTACCATTGAAGAATTTCTAATTTCTCACCAAATCGCGTCCTATCTTTCTCGTGTAACAGCCAAACGGAGGAACCTCACGGTTCTGGAATGTCAAGCGCAAGAACAATTGGAAGTACTTAGAGAAGTGACGCAATAAGTTACCACTATTCTTGTTACATCACGTGCCATTGAACCTGAGTGCCAGATCCGCCAAAGAAGATCACGTTACGGCCGACTTGTTAAACCTCGACAAAGGCCGTAGTTGTGACCTATTGGGGACTTTACATGTAAAGCATCGAGGACGGGGACGTGAGGACGACGAATCGAAGTTCGAATAAAGTGTTTTGTTGTCTATTGTTTTCGTATTGTTTTCTTTTTTCGTGTTTTTCACTAAATTTGCGCCCTCTTTGATGAATAAGTCGTCTTTTTGTCGTCCGGTTGACTGAAAACACCCGTCCTCGATGCTTTTAAAAAGTCCCTATTAACAAACTAAATCCACCCCAATGAATGTTGGTTAAACTTTTCAGTTTTTGCCAATATATGATTTCAGTCAACTCTAAGCCATACGTGAAAACAAGGTAAGGGATACAGGGAGATATTTAATAGAGCCAAGGGTCAAGTCAGGGGACGCGAAGCCTAGGCGGCGAAGGCACAGAATATGCGGACACCCTCTGGCGACTAGTTATTTGCCATATTTATGAAATAAACTTGTTTTTTGTCTTCCATACTTTTCAAACCGACGCGACCAAACGCAGGACAGAAAAGGATAAGTATTTCATGATTAATTTTGCAAACAAATAAGAAATCGCTCTCTATTATAGCTATAAAAATTAAACTAGGTATTTCAAGTGAGCTCACTTCCGGTCAGCGGCTAACATTGCATTTTATTTCCGGTTTTGATAATACGAACCAAACACTATTTTCTTGTTGTTTTAAAGATTTTATTGGGAACATTTCAGCACAGTACAGTACTCAGGATACACCACGAGGCTCTTACAAAGTGTATGGACCATATATACAGCTCTGTGGAAGGATTTTCCTGCTTCGATTGGCCGGAGTGAACGTCAATATTTACAGTTCTTATTCACCAGTCGTTCGATAGTGTGCCGGTCTGTGTGAGCGGAAGAACCAAAAGTTTTCCTATCTGGACGCTTTTAAGTTGTAATATAAAAGCTCTTTCATGCCTGTTAGTGTCTGTATCATGTATAGCCGAGAATGTGGAACAATCAGAGTACAATTTCATCGATTAGACTGACATCGTGAAAACTGCCCTAATTCGCAAGGTAGGCCTTGAATGAATATTTATTTCTCAGACTTCGCATCTTCAGACTTTCAATAATTGCATTGAATGGGTACACTACATAATACGAGTTAGCTTTATAGCTGTATTCAGTCATGGCCCCTCGCTAAGTGTCGATTTTCTGAGCGAATACTCGAAGACAATTGTAGTGATTAACCATTTGTAAAACTAGAAGAGTTGACCTGCTTTAGAAACAAATTTGAATAAAATTGGTTTAAATGCGCCGGAGAACCAGCCTCATTCATTTGCACTTTGCAGGAGGGAATTTTGGGTTGAATTTGTGGGGACTGGGCCAGAAGGAACAATTGCCGTTTCCATGGCACCAATACATTTGATGACCCCAACATGGGCTTGTGTCAAAATTACTCTTTTTGTGCACCCCCCTAGGTGGCCTACCTGCACACAAAATTTCAAGTAACGAGCGACAGAATATACTCCTGGGTTCCCGAGGATGGGTGGCCTACCTGCACACAAAATTTCAAGGGGGGGGGGGTAAAAAATTTCATTTCCAACTTTGTTTGATTCTTACAGAGACCTGTTCTTAATAAGTATTGTACTTTAGGTAGGAATGTTAGGAAAACACGTGCAAAAATGATAAATACCCAACTGAACCGAGCAAAATACTTTGAGAATACTTGAATGTAGAGAACTCAAATTCACAGAATGTGACCTTCAATGTGTCATTACTAACGTTCACTGTGAAGTATCTCTCGAAAACATCTTCGATGAGAATAAACCCAAAGGACAATGTAGCTGGTTTTAGGATAACTCCTTGTTTTGGCGGCTTTTGTTCCTTGATATTTTATCATCTACGACCCTTATACGGAAAGAAATCATCTACAGCAAAACAAAAGTAGGCATACTATTGATTTCCTTTCAAATATTTTCTTGAACATCATTCTAGAGACGAAGATCGCTCACTAAATCTCCCACCGCAGTGCAATTTGCAAAGAAAATGGCGGCAAATCACTTACAAATCTGAATTCTAACGCATGCGCAGACAAAATGTATACATGTTTTACTATGCAACTTGCAACGCAACAATCTGAACAATGTTGCGCGACAATTTGCACTAATTGTTGCCCGTATTACCGCACCTTAGGAAGGAATTCGGAATATTTTCTTTAGAAACAGAATTTTGGAAGGAAAACAACTTTATTCATACAAATTGCAGGATTTGCTGTGTGGGTTCGAATCCCATCGGGGTCAGATATTGTTTCTCTTTCTCCTCTCTTTCTAGGGCTAGCGCTCAGAAGAACTTTATGGGTATCTCTATAGCACTATAACTTTCCCCAAGAGACCATGACCTTGGCTGATAACTCGAGTATACAGTTAATTGTCATAATAAATTATAAATGCTTCGTTCATCTCGTGTAGATCTCTCGACGTGGAGAACTTTGCACCCATGTCAGCTTTAGCAGGGTGTGTCAACTGGAAAAGTGTTTTTAAATTACGGAATTCTTTCATTAGAAACGAAATTGTGTGAGATAGGAAGACAACTTTATTGTTGCAAAGTGCTGGTTTTGCGGCCATCTTGAAAGGTAACCTGGCCCTAAAAGAAAACAAAGGAAGCCCATGTTTATTTTGTGGTTACAGTTATTTCAGAATACCGGAATACTGAACATGAAAAAAGTGTTGTGAATTCCAAGATTGAAATTAGTTTTGTATTTCTAAACAAGTGTTTTATTATTATTATTATTATTAATTAATTAATTTTAATACATAAAAATCATACAAAAGTTCTGTGGGAGCCGTGTTCTCACTGAGGACGTAGTTCTATAGTTATATTTCCGCTCCCTGGCAAAACTATTAGGAATATTCTGGAGACTAAAGTACAGAGATGCAGCGGACAAACAAGAGAAGCCAATGAGGAATGCTTTGTTATCGGAATCCAACATGGCCGCCATGACGTCACGTGCAATCCAGCAATTGATTTGTTGTATAGAAAATACAGTATACAAAAACCCAATTAAAAGAAAATGAATGCAGTTCAAGTCAGAGAAAGCTAGCGGTTTACCTGACTCGTGTAGCCAATTAGCATCCATACAGCTCCATCCTCACCCCAGGCCATTCACCAGCCCAGGTCTTGGGTAGAAGTCGAATTCTTGTGAACAACACAGGTTCCTTCATCTCGTGGCGGACAACATCATTACTCTGATTCACTTGGTTGCCTTGGAATGTCTTCATTATAAAAAAGAAACGGAGAAATATTGTTTAATTATAAGTAAAAAAAACAAGATGGCGGCCTAACTACAATCCTTTGCGAACCTAAATCATCACTACAGTTGAAAACCCCGAGAACTCGCGTTGTCGCCGTCGCCGTCCAAGAGTTGAAATTCCCCATTAACAGCTTATCGGTGACAGCTTATCATTAAAAAAAAACAACTGATTGTACTTTAGCCACAGCGTTTCACAATGCGCTCATGCGGACATCTTAGACGATCAGGATGATTATATGGAACCCAGTCTTAGCGAGTAAGAACTGAGGTCTATCCGGAGCTCGCGAGTGTTTCCATAAGTTCGTTCTCATCGCTTGAGCATATTATGAAGCGATTGATGCGATCTGCATAGCTCTGAGTAGTTAACCCCCATCCCCCCTCCCTTAGGGAGGGGAGGGGTGGTTCCAAACAGAATGACTAATATGACAGCATGCGCTCGCATCCAAATTAAACTGAACCACGGTTAAGTCCGTCTTCGTATTAGCGCAAGAATCCTTGTTCCGGACCCCAGCACAGTAGCACGATTATATATAATAGTTTCTGATTGGCTATCGTCAATTATTATTCTTACGCGTATCCTGATTGGTTGTGGTACTCGCGCTATATATATTTTCAAAATGGCGTTCACCTTTACTTTTAGCGAGGATATATGGACACAGAATTTACAACCGTACACGACTAGTTTGATTTCGAAAGTCTTTATCTAGACCAACGACAGGCTATAAGAACAAACATTCAGGTGAACCAAACACAACAACATAGTTCCCATTTACAGATTCGAGCGCAGGCTACTAATATGACAGCTAACCACTTATTGTGCTTCCTAAACTTTGAATTTACCTTTTCGGTTCCCTGTTCGGTGTAAACGGTCCACACTTCGGCTCGATTGAAGTACGATAATTGATAAGTAAGGAACACGTCTTTGGGAGAGTCGTGTCTTCCTTGAGTGGCCACTCCCAACAAAATGGTGATATTCTGCAAAGTCACCTCTATCCAGGAATTCAAGACAGGATTTGGAACCCAACTGGTCTGATAATTAAGACGCGCATCACGGGGTAAGTGGTCTATGTCGTACTTGCTACTTCCACTGATGGCCAGGTTTCTAATCATTCTTCTCTCCATGCCAAGATCATGACAGAAGGTGTCAGCTGAAGAATTTACACATGAAGATCAATAAACTACTACTCTCACCTTTTCTATTTTCGTTTTGTCATGGACCTTTCCGTAGTTTCCCAGAATGCTTCATGATTCTGCGCGCGCAAGCGAGGTCAGGGGTAAAAAATATTTAGAATTGATCGTGTTTTGAGGAAAATATGACTACTGTAACGAATCAAGAACAGGAAAAAACTATTTATTTGCTTGAGAATTTGCATCTATCTTTGTAATTCTTCTTACGCACTTTTAATTTAAAAATCTAAGTTTCCTACTGAATTTCTTCATTCTCTCTTAGAGTACCTGTCATCAAAAATCAGACATCTGGTGGCACAAGTCGAAAAATCGATTTCGCTCATATTTTAGACTTAGGTAGGCCTTAATGTAGAACAAACCACTGTATAGTTTGTTTGGCGAAATATGGCTTTGTTTTCGAGAAAAATGACAAAAATAGTTTTCGCCTCAATTTGACCCTTTGCCGGCCGATAATTTATGTCAACTTTAAAAGCTTATCACGTCAAAACTATATAATCTAGCGAACTACTGGAACTACCAGTGACTGAGCGATGTCTTAAGTTTTACTTGGTGGAGGTTTGGCGGTTTTTATCGAAGGTTTCGAATTTTTCTAAATTTATTTCCGAAGCATATATTTTACTACAATAAAAGTAGGGTAAAAACAATTATTGTCCCAAAACAAGGTATTGTAAAGTTGAAATGATGTATTTAAAATTTGTTTGGGTAAATTCTTTTGCGTGATGTTTCAGAGCTTAAAAGTTTCGACAAATTCACCTAAGTTACCCGTCGGCGAGATCAAGCGATTTGTATAATTGTACAGAGTTCGATACGGGAACCCTGCATCTTGTATTTGACCCTCTGCTCCAACCTAGTCCTATAGCTTTGAGCGATGGTGTGAACAAATTGACCAAGCTAGTATCTATGTTTGCAGGATTTGAAAATATACCAGCGCGACACAGAGTGAACTCGACTTCATTTTCGGAACCTGAAGAGGTAAACAACTTGTGTGCTACTATTTCCTTGTTGCACGATAAGTGTCTTTTCGGTCTTTTCTGTCTTTCCGATCATGCCCACAGCTATCTCCAACCAACGATGTGAACGAACAGCAAACACTGATCTTCCATATTTTCAGTTAGACTAACTAGACATAAACTCGCAATGACACAAGCGATTCTAGGAACAAATGTTTCTAATTAGTCAATTTCATTGTCTGGTTTGGCTGCGAGCCGGGTTGTTTATAGAGTACTAAAGTGTGACGTCACGAAACAATTAATTTTGCTTTTATAAATTTTTGATTTCCAGTTCAGATAGAATATCATGAAAGAAGTTCACACACCAATTTTTATGACAATCGGTTAAATAGCGGTCGAGATATGGCCAGTTGAATATATAAATTGGTGTGTGAACTTCTTTCATGATATTCTATCTGAACTGGAAATCAAAAATTTATAAAAGCAAAAATTATTTTTTATGACGTAATGACTTTAGTACTCTATTGGTCGTTTTATTTTAAAATTCACTACCTGATCGTTCGTATTAGATTCCCGACCTCGAAAGATATAATGAGAACTCTTTTTCTTTATCAATATGAAAACTAACTATGAAAGTTTTAGAGAAAGATACAAAGTCAGACAAACAAAACATTGGCATTCAGTGTTCGCCTATATTACCCAATTAAACGAGTGCTACAAAAATGATGGTATAACCAAGAGAGGTAGATCTAGCTAATGTTCCAAATTTATTTCGTCTTTTCAGCATTGTTCAGTATTGATCTACAGGACGTTTTACGATATTGTTCTGAATAAGTCGGATAACTCTAAATTTACAATATTTATTGAATTTGCTAATAAATTAATTCTAACATACATGAATTGAATGAATTGAAATGAGATTTATTTGAAATGGGAAATGAGATTCATTTGAAATGGGAAATAATATTTATTTGAAATGGGAAATGAGATTCATTTGAAATGGGAAATGATACTCATTTGAAATGGATGGGAAATGAGATTCATTTGAAATGGGAACTGAGATTCATTTGAAATAGGAAATGAGATTCATTTGAAATGGATGGGAAATGAGATTTATTTGAAATGCTGATGTGATAGTCAATTAAAATGGGAACTGAAATTCATTTGAAATGGGAAATGAGATTCATTTGAAATGGGAAATGAGACTCATTTGAAATGGGAAATGAAATTCATTTGAAATGGGAAATGAGATCATTTGAAATAGGAAATGAAATTCATTTGAAATGGGAAATGAAATTCATTGGAAATAGGAAATGAGATTCATTTGAAATGGGATATGAAAGTCATTTGAAATGGGAAATGAGATTCATTTGAAATGGATGGGAAATTAGATTCATTCGAAATGGGATGTGACAATCATTTGAAATGGGAATTGAGATTCATTTGAAATGGGAATTGAGATTCATTGGAAATAGGAAATGAGATTCATTTGAAATGGGATATGGAAGTCATTTGAAATGGGATCAATGAGATTCATTTGAAATGGATGGGAAATGAGATTCATTCGAAATGGGATGTGACAATCATTTGAAATGGGAATTGAGATTCATTTGAAATGGGAAATGAAATTCATTTGAAATGGGAAATGAAATTCATTGGAAATGGGAAATGAGATTCATTTGAAATAGGAAATGAAATTCATTTGAAATGGGAAATGAAATTCATTGGAAATAGGAAATGAGATTCATTTGAAATGGGATATGAAAGTCATTTGAAATGGGAAATGAGATTCATTTGAAATGGATGGGAAATTAGATTCATTCGAAATGGGATGTGACAATCATTTGAAATGGGAATTGAGATTCATTTGAAATGGGAATTGAGATTCATTTGAAATGGGAAATGAAACTAATTTGCAATAGGAAATGATAATCATTTGAAATGGATGGGAAATGAGATTCATTTGAAAGGGGAAATGAGAATCATTTGAAATGGGAAATGAGATTAATTTGAAATGGGAAACGAAATTTATTTGAAATGGATGGGAAAATGAGATTCATTTGAAATGGATGGGAAATGAGATTCACTTGAAATGGGAAATGAAATTCATTTGAAATGGATGGGAAATGAGATTCATTTGATATGGGAAATGAGATTCATTTGAAATGAATAGGAAATGAGATTCATTTGAAATGGGATTCATTTAAAATGATAAGGTACTTTTTAGTAAAGTATGCATGCATGTACTGCTAAGTAATGGACAATGCGGCATATATTTTTAACTAATATTTCTCCGGCTCACTTTTGCGGCGAATTGCATGGGTATCATTTTTGCGACAGAGATCAATCACTTTTGCGGTCGGGATCATTTTTGCTGCCGGGAACATTTTTGCGACGATACCGATCTCCATTTCATAAAAACGCGCACTACACACACACAGGTGTTGCTACGTAGCACACACTTGATGTAATATATTCATAAGAAATATAATGAATAGCACCATAAAACTCAATAGAGAAATGCTGTTAATAAAACCATTATTATTATTATTATTATTATTATTATTATTATTATTATTATTATTATTAGATAGAATGACGTCAATATATTCTATGAATATATTACATGACTGCTGAGTCCCGAACACGCACATCTGAAGGTCTTTTATTGTGTCCAGTCTTAAGAAAGCTCGCACGTGCATATATAACAATTGTCGATTTCATAGTGAGCAAAACTTTTGTCCATTGATTCTAATTAGTACTAGGTGATCGTAAAATGAAGAGAATAATTATATACCAATATTGTAGCTTTGGCCAGTACAAATTCATATTAAGCCCCTATTACCACGTTCTAAAATGTGAAACTTGGCAGCCAACGTATAAAGGTCTATAAAGTTGCATCGCAAGATAACGGATAGCGTCAGGACAGTTATTTTACGATTAAAGATGCTTAATATTTTTTGCTATATGGTTTCTTGGAACTTTTCAATTGTTTTGATAGCATATTTTCTTGTTGAAAGGTTAATAATAAACCGTGTATGCATATCAAGTGTACAATATGCAAATCGCTTGATCTCGCCGACGGGTAATTTAGGTGAATTTGTCGAAACTTTTAAGCTCTGAAACATCACGCAAAAGAATTTACCCAAACAAATTTTAAAGGATCCTAACAGTACATCATTTCAACTTTACAATACCTTGTTTTGGGACAATAATTTTGCGTAGCACATGGAAAAAAAATATTTTTTGTTTTTACCCTACTTTTATTGTAGTAAAATATATGCTTCGGAAATAAATTTAGAAAAATTCGAAACCTTCGATAAAAACCGCCAAAACTGGCAGTTCCAGTAGTTCGCTCGATTATATAGTTTTGACGTGATAAGCTTTTAAAGTTGACATAAATTATCGGCCGGCAAAGGGTCAAATTGAGGCGAAAACTATTTTTGTCATTTTTCTCGAAAACAAAGCCATATTTCGCCAAACAGACTATACAGTGGTTTGTTTTACATTAAGGCCTACTAAAGTCTAAAATATGAGAGAAATCGATTTTTTGACTTGTGCCACATATTTCCGAATATGTCTGATTTTTGCTGACAGGTACTCTTAATATTTTCGATCTATTTTGTACCCTGACCTCGCTTGCACGCGCAGAATCATGAAGCATTCTGGGAAACTACGGAAAGGTCCATACAAATTTTTATTAGTTATTTTAGCAGGACCCTTCTGAAGCACGTGATTAATTCTACGTGAATCGCGGTTTGGTCACCCTGTGGTATCAACATTTGGACCCCAACGGGTTAATTAATTGTCAGTCTTATAAAAATGCCTTGTTGTGATCAGCATGACTAAAAACATTTTATACATTCTAACAATAATAATTGTATATCTATGTAGATATTTTTATATGCTATTTTAGTAAGTCAGTAGTTTCCCCTGCTACTATTCCTTTGCAGTTGTAATTCGTTGTTTTATTTTTATTATGGTAAGAAGTATTCTTAAACTTAGACTTTAAACTTCTAAATTATTGAAGTTTGGTCGTGTATTTCGTCCTCGATGCTCCCTGATGTTTTTTTATTCACAGCTTTAGTGACTGATATCAATTGTTTATATACAATAATGTGTAGTAAAGTTTTTACTTACCTTTATTTGTACAGTTATTGATGCCATCAATGTACGACGAACATACACACGAGAAGTTCAGGTTGTTCCCGAGTTGAGGGACACACTCGTAAATAGGCCCACACGGGTTAGAAGCACAGATAGTCTTGAAATAATAATAAATAATAATAATAATAATAATAATAATAATAATAATAATAATAATAATAATAATAATAATCAGAATAATAATAATAACAATAATAATAATAATAATAATAATAGTAATAAGAAGAAGAAGACTACTACTAATAATAATAAACAAAGCAATAAAATGACTACGCTAGACTATCTGTATTAGAGGCGTTTTCGTTGGATGAGATGCATCTGCACGCTTTTTGATTGGTTCAGAAAGGAAGCCATTTGAGTGTCACGGTACCGTAGAAAAATTACAATATGCGAAAATAAGAAAGGGAAATGAAATTCTATATTTTTATGCCACGTTTTGCAACTATTTTATATTTTTATTGATCAAGTAGTTTTTATGGCCTGGTCGGTTTTAGCAGGGGCGGAACCGATCAGATCGTTTTATTTATTACAGTGTCTGACAAAGTTGCGCTGAACAGTTATAATTTTAGACTTTGGTATTCGTTGTGAAAACATAACTTTGTATTTGTTATATTAGTATTTGAAACTCGTTGTTAATGTTAAAAGTATCAAATTTTGTTTACTAGGCTTGTCTGAAATGTAATACCAAATATTGATTGACATTTGTAGTCAGGTCTTGGAACCGTTTTAGAGTTTTCCTTTATTGGCAATTGTTTTCACTAATAAATTGGTTACCCAGTAGGTTTTGTTTGGATTATGTCTCACCAGCTTTTGGCATAAAAGCCATGTATAATAGGAATCTTAGTTAGACAAGAAAGTTAGCTGGAGTAATAAAATATACAGCTATTTCAAAAAAGGTTGGTGCCAGTTTTGTTGCATCTTGCATCTTGCATACCAAGCCCGAAATGTATTATGGGGTCATATGTAAACAATGTCTGCATGCAAATACAGAAGAAAATATGCCGGCTCCATATTGCGAAGATAAAGTTTGGGAAAATTCCCAATGTCCATATTGTTGTGACCTTTCGCTGATTCTATTCACACCGCCCATAGTGCATTTCGGGCTTGGTATGCAAGATGCAACATGCAACATGCAACATGCAACAAAACCTTCACCAACCTTATTTGAAATAGCTGTATATGTGAAGAAGTCCACAAGTTTAAGTCTTCAATATTAAGGTATACACCTATTTCAAAAAACGTTGGCATCTGAAATCTGAATCTGAAATCTGAATCTGTGACCTAAAAACACTCGTAGCCACACTATTTGCCAACGCAGGTCTTTGCCTGAAGGTCGTGGCATGATTCCAGTAATTACAAGATAGATCACAACTCATTCCACAATAATAATAAAGTTTTTGTGCATTACAATCCCTCTCGGTCTCAGATTTCAGATTCAGATTCAGATTTCAGATGCCAACGTTTTTTGAAATAGGTGTACACCTATTTCTGAAATCTGAATCTGAAATCTGAATCTATGACCTAAAAACACTCGTAACCACACTATTCGCCAACGCTGGTCTTCGCCTAAAGGTCGTGTAGGCATATTCCAGTGACAAGACAGATCACAACTTATACCCACAAATATAATAAAGATATTGTGCATTACAATCCCTCTCGGTCACAGATTTCAGATTCAGATTCAGATTCAGATTTCAGCCGGATGCCAACGTTTTTTGAAATAGGTGTATATCGGCTTCCACAGCTTTGAGATCCTTTTTAGTACTTTAACAATATGCAATATAGCTCAGCTAATCGAGCAGAGAATCTTACTGATCCGACAGAAGTTACATAGCTTCTTACTGAAACTGATAATAAACTGCACTGTACCTGTTGTCGCATGTGGAAGAAATTATCCTTTGCCACCAAAAACTTGTCGTAGCCTGTCGCTCCCCAGTTTAGCACTTCGCACTGTTTTACACCAATTTGCTGAACTCCATAATTCAAGGACAAACAGGAATGGTTTCTTAGGCATCGCATAACGCATTGAAGAACATTCTTCACTTCGACTCGTTCAAGCAACGTTCCTTTCTTCACCAACACATAGCCGTTAATTCGGTCCAAAAAATTCCCGTACAAAAATTCTGAACCGGCCATCTTTATAGGAACAAACACATTAGTAGTGACAGACACGACACATAGAAGAAACGAGAAGAGTTTTAGGAGCACCGAAAGTCTGACATTGTTCATTGTTGCAATTGAGTAAAAGTAAGACCGAGAAACGATTAGAACTGCTGAATTATTGATTTTAAACGGCCTCGGATCCATCCCGCTACCTACAATTAAATTATATTTCTCGACCTCATTGGTCTCCTTCACCGTTCAAACACATGTTATTGACTTTCGGCAGAATTGAATTAATTACCAGGAAAATATATTGTTATTAGCGTCACTTCGTTGTTCAATTTAGCAAATAAGCGATCATTTTAGCTCTTTTTAACATCATAATTACAGCTATTCCATTCTCATTACGATCTATGCTCAATTGCGACATTCTGTTATTCGATAATTGTTTCATAGCATTTCATTTTCACCTCGATCAATCTACTCATAGTTTTATTGCAGAAAATTTGAAAGTCGCTTCCAAATAAGTTCTTGCTAAATATGTTGGGACAGTTTCCGACTTCTTTTTTCTCCCAAAAAAGTGGTTTTCATAAAGCGTGAAGGCGACAGAAACTATTAGTGAATGTGTAATTGTTCACTAGTGAGTTTTTCCCAAATTTACGGATGCATAAAATCTCTAGTCCAACCGGATTTTATCCAGTTCTTCTGGTTCGTAACTTTTTGCTGTTTTTCTCGATATTTTGTTCACTCCATACGGTTTTGAAAAAGTTTCCACGAGTTATCGGTGCTTTTTTTACTGGTATTTTCCTTTGTTGCTGTTGCTTTTAAGATTGAGCCATCTTTGTTTTGGGCGAGGATGAAGTATCACCATGGCAACAGTGAAATTTCAATTGTGAAATTACAAATTACGCGAGAGATTTCGCCTCAAAATTTTGGCAGTAATTTGTACTTTATGGTATTATAATGTCTAAAATGACCATGCAAAATCAATTTCACTAATCGAAGCAGAGCGATCGCCTGTGACACAGCATTCACACACGTAGTTAACAAATCCATGCTGTAAATTGCTGTAAATTCAGCTTCAACTATTCACTGATCAACAGTTTAATAGATCCAACAAATAGAAATACAAGTTGAGAAATATGAATGATTCACTGCTTGTTTATTGAAAATACAATTACAGCTCTTAAAATATCAATGGTACAGAAAAACTAATTATCAATTCTATTTAGAATGTAACTTTACGAGAATATATTTATATATGGACATTATTCATTAGCACTTTGAGTTACGAAATCATGATTAAATGTGTTATCGTGTGTCATTGCTTTTATGGTGTTTATGTAGTTGGTAGATTGACGTCCGTAAATTATTATTTGTAATTCATAATATGTGGAAATAAATGAAACTTTGAATTGTGTAGATGTTAAAAGTAAAACGGCAGAAAAAAAACTGTATCTTTCTAATTCACATCAACGTAATGAATTAAATTTTCAATTTCTGCTTGATTCCTATTGGCTAACTTAGTGAAAAACTGAACACTGCACTGGCTTTCTTTTTGTTAACTTGTCTAAAAACTATATATTGTTCCCCCCAAAAAGAACACTATATGAATCATGGTAAAATCATTAGCCTGAGGCGAATAATACGCATGCATAATTATTCTAAACGAGTAGTTTTTCGACCGTCATTTTAGCGCTTTGTTGACTACATTTGTCTTGGAAAACGTCAATAAACGATACATTTATTGCAGAACCTCTAAATGTCTTCAAAGCGAAATTTTGTTCTCCTTTTATATTTAATTTGAATCGACAACCAACTGCCCAGCTAACTTGCGCATGCGCTCTAAAACCGGAAGAACAAGAAATCCTGTTCCCAAAAAATGGATTATGCCAGAGCCTACGTTCTCGCCGCTGGCCGAAAGTAACGCAGGCTCTGGGGACGAGATTGGCGCGCGCTGTGCATCCAGTAGCCTGCGCATGCGTTATAGCCTGAACGCAGGCTATGCATTCAGTGCTAGCAACGATCGATCTACATTACAAAACTACAAACAGTTACCTTGTATTGGTTCATTCTTGTCACGTGACGCGGGAATGAATAGTAGAAAGCCAAGTTCAATTTCATTTTAGACATTTTTTCGCTTCGCAAAAGAGCTCCCAAGAACCCTTCGAGAGTGAATCCATCGCGAAATACAACAGAGCTAGATGACGTGGCGCTAACTTCAGGGGCCAAAAGGTTCTGAAAAGAGAAGAATTAAAGAATAAAACATTGGCTTCATTTTATAGTCTCTATCATTATCAGTTATAAGCAGTTAACATTCTCAGATATTGTTTTGCGTGATATTTCGACTGTAATTAAGCTTAGGCTTATTTTTAAAAGACTTAGTTTAGTGTCGCTTCAGAGCTGGTTGAATTACTCACTTTTCTCACAAGTTTGTGAGAAATTACTCACAAGTTTTTGATCAACTTGGCCTTTGTTTGGTAAGATATTGAAGCCAAAAAACGGGTATTTCATCCAAAGTTGATGAATCAGAAGCGGTTTTAGGTCAAGAAAATATACTGTAAGCAACCATGCACGCCACGAGGTTCAACGGACTAAAACGATCAAACGATCGAATATTGATCAAACGTACCCTCAACTTCTAGCTTGATTCCTATTGGCTGAGAGGATTACTGCGAAATGGCTTCCTTGCGAGCTAGACAGGATTTTAAAAATACAGGGGATCACATATACAACTGTATATGATAATATTATCAATCTTCGCTGTAATGCCAGACTGCCACAGACGCATGTATTCAGGCTTAACGTTGACTTCTCAAAAGCTGTTTTTATCCTTTCTTGTCTGCATTGATACCAGCACGGTGTAAAAAGCGTCGTTCATCATTGAGTAAAGTATCCTGAAAAAACAAAAATGACGCACCAAAATCGCTGGAAAGAATTTCAGGAATGAGAGGAATGGCATAATGCACCGGGAGCCCAACTTTTGCTGCGCTTCTTTTTGACGGGCTTCCTGTTGTAAACAGAAATAACTTCACACCGAATTAAATCATGATGGTTAAGCTTATTATCAGAACGAATTGCATTGATTTGCTCTTCCCACCACTAATAATTTCACGTACTCCCCTCCCCCCAAGAAAACGATATAATGACTAGACAGATACAGTCGCAACCTCTACTAACGGCCACACCCCACAACGGCCACCTCTCTGTAACGGCCAGGGTTTTTTGTCCCGACCACCACCAAGCCATGCAATACATTTATTCGTTTTTAAAACCTCCACACAACGGCCACCTCTACAGAACGGCCACAAAATTTAGTCTCGAGCTGGCGTTGAGTGGAGAGGATTAAATGAAGCAAGTAGTCCAAGGACTCATCAAAGACCAATACAACGTATATTTTTTTAGTGACAATATTTCGGCTAGCCAGACTAGCCTTCTTCTAGTCAGGTGGCTTAGCGCAAAAATTGGGCCAAATCGTGACAGAACGTACAAAAGCACCATACTTTGTACAAATGTTGTTTAGACCTATATAATCAATATTAGAAGGGGTGCCCACCGAAACTTTTTCTAATTAACAATTTATGGGCAGTTAATTTTTGTGAAAAATCGTTGTTTGGGCTTCCTGTGTCATAACGTACTCTTCGTTCGCCTGGAGGTTATAATCGATAAAATAGACCAAAGGCGTTGAATCAGGGTATATATTTTATATATTGGATATTGCAGTATTTCGTATTTCTGTGGTTTCCGTGGTTTCCGCGGTTTCCGTGGTTTCCGTGGTTTCCGTTAAATCTAGATGCCGCAATTCGGGTCTCATTGACAGATTCCAGAGGATTCAATTTGTCATACATAATTATGGTCAATATCTCAAGCTTTCGGAAGATTTCAGATTCAATTTGGAGATGCTGAAAGAGATCAGTAGCTAGAGATTCAAGCACTGGTGTCGCATTAGGGTATGCTTCCCATGCTTGCGAAGTCAGTCATTAGTGTTGTAATCAGTAGTTATTATTGTAATCCTGAAGGACCTACCGTGAATAAATAAAGATACATTATATATTATAAGTATACACTCATACAGGTACAGCTGTGCAAAATCGTAAGACCGTACTGTGCGGCAAAGTCATATACAAACGTTTTTTATTTGTTTACCCATTTATGTTTAGGATGCCCTTCTACAACATGTTCTGAGAACCGGTATACCATTTGAAGCTGGAGTTTAGACAGTATTGATATAAGCGATCAGACTGAACATGATATTCCATTGCCGGATAGATTTTCATGGATAAGAAGAGATAAGGATACATGGACACCAGTTTGGATGACAATCTCCGAGGTTTCCCAAGTGTGGCTGTAAAGCCGTGAAGGGGGTACTTTAGGATGGGGGTGCGCCTCTGATTCTGAGACTCTGGACCTGTTCCAGACAAAATAAATATAATTTTTCAACCCCATTTCAGACAACTGGCAAAAATAGGTACCCTGTTCCAGACTAAAAACGTAACAGTGTCATTTTGCAGTGGTAGACTTGATCGTGAATAATCGAGGACACTGTGGAAAAAATCGGATCTGTTCCAGAATCAAACTGAGCGTAAAATATACCCCTCTTCCAGACAGAAATAGTGTTTGTATATACCCTGTTCCATGGTCAGAGGCAAAAACCATATCCTGTTGAGCGGCACATACCCAATCATGTACGATTCTATGCAAATATGCCAAGGCTCGTGCGAGTTGTACACTGAGTTGCACATCCCTCTGCAACTGTAAATGTAAAATTGAAAATGTAATCTAAACTGGCTAATCTCAGCTGAATTAATTTGGCAAAGATGCATGATCTCGAAAAGGTGTGCTTTAAAATCACTCTAGGAGTAGAAAGTATATTTCTGGAAGCTTGCAAGGCTTTATGTACGATTATCTTGATTGTTTTCCAGTTTTGTGCCGTTTAATTCAATGACCTAAAATGGCCGAGTGGAGCCTGGGTACTAGCATTCAAGCCAATAGTGTAAAAATAAGTCTGGATCAATTTTTTTCCAGGTTTTCTGTTGGATAATTATTTATCAGGACTCAATTAACTAAATACTACTTAATCTTCTCACTATTTTATCGATATTAACCTCCAGGCGAACGAAGAGTACGTTATGACACAGGAAGCCCAAACAACGATTTTTCAAAAACTTTAACTGCTCATAAATTGTTACTGTTAGAAAGAGTTTCGGTGGGCACCCCTTCTAATATTGATTATATAGGTCTAAACAACATTTGTACAAAGTATGGTGCTTTTGTACGTTCTGTCACGATCATTTCACTAAGCCACCTGACTATTCAGGTTATGGAGAGATTTACAAATGGTAACTACAGTTCATCACGCTTATTGAGACCTAAAGGTTCAAGGGTTTTCCCTTTATCTATGAGGTGAGCTTCTCTGGCTTTACGTATCGAGTCCCTCGGCGAAGAAATTAGTTCTAAGGGGATTAGTTGCAAATCACAGGGGCGGATCGAGGTTTTTGTCAAACAGGGGGTTGTGTTGCGGGCGTTGTGTTGTGTGAGCGGCAAAGCCGCGAACTACTAGGGGGGTGTGGGGGCATGCCCCCCCCAGAAACTTTTGAAATCTACAAGCTCTAAAATGCAATTTTTAGAGATCTGGAGTTGTTTTATTAACACAAAAAAACTCAATTTTCAGTAAAATTTTGAGTTTATTGGACATCCAACAAAGATACTTGGAAGAGTCTTCTTGGGTGAGCTTACAAGTATGAAGGCTTCACATACGTTTTTGACGCTAAAAACGGCAGGTTCTTTCTGTTATCAGTCAAACAGGCCTCGAAGTCGAACGGTCATGTAAACAGTATGAATGAATTATATTATTCTTACGAGGGAGAGAGCTGAAAGTGCAAGAGAGACCTACGGACAGACATATCTATACAAGCGGTATTAAAAAAATATCCATAGGGGGGGTTGCAACCCCCAGAACCCTCCCCCTGGATCCGCCCCTGAATCAGTTGCAGAGTGGTTAGGATTAGAAAGGAATGTCAGAAAATGTTCAGAGACGGAAGTGGAATTGGATTTAAGGTTAGGTGTATCGATTAGGCGTCTGTGTTCACAGGGGCGGATCCAGGGGGAGGGTTCTGGGGGTTGCAACCCCCCCTATGGATATTTTTTAAATACTTGTATATGTCAGTATGTCTGTCCGTAGGTCCCTCTTGCCTTTCAGCTCTCTCCCTCGTAAGAATAATATAATTAATATAATTAATTCCTATACTGTTTGCACGACCGTTCAACTTCGAGGGCGGTTTGACTGATAACTGAAAGAACCTGCCTTTTTAGCGGCAAAAGTTCAAGGCAAGGTCTCACGTAAATATGAAATTTTTTGGAAAATGATTTAACAAATCCGGAAAAACACCCAAAACAAATTTAAAGACTGCACTTGTTGTTGAAATCGAGAAAATGTTGCCAAAAGTTATCTCTAACTCGAAAAAATCCGCGAAAAAGTGATTCGACTGTTCGGGTTGTTTTCGTAAAGTCACGTGATGTGACGTCACAAGTGGAACACGTGCACAGCGCTGAGAATGTACGAACTGAGATTGTTTACTAACTTGAAGGTGCTTTTTATATTTCTTCGCTTTTCGAAACTTAGTTTTACACACTAGCTCACCCAAGAAGACTCTTCCAAGCATCTTTGTTGGATGTCCAATAAACTCACAATTTTACTGAAAATTGAGTTTTGTTGTGTTACTGTAATAAAACAACTCCAGATCTCTAAAAATTGCATTTCAGAGCTTGTAGATTTCAAAATTTTCTGGGGGGGCATGCCCCCAAACCCCCCTAGTAGTTCGCGGCTTCGCCGCTCAGATAACACAACCCCCTGTTTAAAAATAACCTGGATCCGCCCCTGAGTGTTCAGTTCTTTAGAGAGGATTAACGTTGGGCTTCCTGTGCCTCGCGTATTGAGGTTGCACAATGCATTATGGGACGTTATGTAACGTGAGAAGAGACTCCAAACACCTCCACAGGCACAGCACGCTACACGTAAAGAAAACTTGATGGGGTTTTTATCGAACTTCAAGACGGATCCTGTACGCTTTATTGTAAAGTCCAGGTCAGTTAATACTTCTACATGTATTTGTTATGTTTGTGCAGAATAATTACGTTCTTTTAAGCCGTAAAAAGTAGTCATTCGCTCTAAACTCAAAAGCGATCGAGCGACGAAAGAGACAAAATGGCGCCAAACAACGACTGTTTTTATCTGGAAGTTTTGCTTTTCAGTAAGGTAACTTGGTAGTTTTAGCAAGGAATGTTTTCCGAACACTTTTACACGTAAAGTTTGTGAATCCAAGCCAAACAATTCGCAACGAGGAGCTGAGTTTTTACTTCAATCGAACAAGACGACAGCCGAAGGGCGGGTGAACAACTATCACTGTGTCCAACCTCTGGAGGTTTTAATGGCTACAATTTGTCTTTAAATAGGGTGGTAGTTGTTGTATTTGGTTCTCGAACAGGTATTTATTCATATGTAAAGTTATTTCCTTCGTGAATCCTGACATAACTTGAAATCTATCGACGAATTTACAGCGACACTTTATCGGTGAAATGAACATGCGCTTGATCGGCTTTCCGAAATAAATCACAACTCTCAAAATATGAAGTTATCTATACTAATACTATATATATGAAGTAATCTTTATTAGTTTCATGTTATACATTATATACGCATCAATATATGCAATGATTATAGGACTTTATATCTACGGAAAGGTGTTATGCACCTATCAATATTTAAGGTATCAGGGAACCCCAAAAACCTTTCAAACCACCGGTTTTGATTTTTTTTGACAATCAAATAAAATTGAATATTATCTATCATCTCCAAAAAACAGAATCTAAAAATATTTTTTTCCTAAAAAGTTATAATCAAAAAGCGAATTTTGGATTTCATTTGATGCAAAAAGATGTTGACAAGCAAGCTGTCAACAGCACTCACGCAACAGACTTTCCACAAAGATTAAGATGCGAAGAAAGTATCCAAAAATCGTAACTGCTCACTCTAAATATTCTTGAATAACGATGCCAAACCACTCACGGTCAAAGTCCTCGTATTTCCCACTAGCAGTAACTTTGTTTTCCTGCCACGTTGTGTTGCATTGTTACAAACTGTAAGGTGATCTTCTTTTGACTGCCATTCATATGTCATCAGGTATTCTTGGCTTTCACCTACGTCATCGAAAATTTTCCCAGGACTTATATAGAACAAAACCTTCATAGGCCGAAAGAGCAGCCAAAACCATATATCTCAGCCGAAGTTTTAGTTAAAAGAAGTTTTAGATACGAAGATATGAGCGATCGCTTATGCTCATAATTTAGTTAAAATGTATGGGTCCGCCATGTTGGTGTCGCATCAAGCGACATCAACATGGCGGCCAAATCACGAAGACTGAAAATCATGTTTAATTTCAAATACTTCAAGTTTTCAATAGCTATATTCATCAAAATAAAGTTACCCATCATCTACTAAGTTAAAATCATATTATTTCAAACGAATTTTCCTATTTTTATGGCTTTTGAAAATACATGACTGTATTGCGTGACAGAATTTGACTCGCAATAAAACGAAAACCAAACATCTAACTTACAAAATTATTTTGGTAAGAATTTTCTTATAACGATATAAACAACATATCCAACAAACAGTTTTGTGAGGTGAATAGTTTGGATTTTAGCTTTTTGATGACGTCATGTGAAAACCAAGAATTGAATGACATATATGTGGTGGATTATCGACGCTTGTGAAAACAAAGGCGCCACTTGACTTGAAAAACATTTTGGGCTTTTTCAAGTCAAGTGGCGCCTTTGTTTTCACAAGCGTGAAAATTGACGAAAATACGGGTGTTATTTTGAGCTCTTAAGGATACGGTTCACCTTGCCGGGTACGTCTCGGAAAAAAATTATGATTTCCTTATTATTTGACCAATTCCCATCAACTTTACCTCATTTTTTATAAAATAATTTAGATATAACGCACGCTCTGATTGGTTAATTACTATGTTGATATGAGGCTATGTAAACATGGTTCATGACCTTGAACAACCTTGAAGCGATGCAGTGGATTTGATTGTAAAAATAACTGACCACAAATGTATTTTTTTCTGTTGTCAAACATGTTTTATTTACTAAACAAAAGCCATAGAATTACAGTTTTTCTTGTTTAGTTAAGTTCAAGTTCTATCTAGATGTGATTTTGATGATTTTAAACCGAAAATTAATTTTGCAAGAATCGAGCTTCGAGTTCATTCAAACTCGGCCGGCAAGAAACTCGACGAATCGTCCACTTATTTCTGTCCACAATAACGAAGAAAACTAAATATAACGGCTCAGTTTTCTCAATCACATACTAACCATTTTGTAAGTTATACTTAGCTACACATAAGTCTTATATTTTCTCAAGTGTACGACTGAAAATATCAAGAAAAGATAGCCGTATTTATACTCACAAAACAGTGAAAACAGAGTGATTCTTGTAGCTACACGGCGGGTTCGCCAGAACATTCATATCTCTAGTAAAATATGTCAAAGAGAAAACACATCTTCAAATGTCTCAGAAACGTTCATCGTTTATACATTCTTGTCGAGAAAAGCGACGAAAAGATTAAAAAATACGACAAAAACTGTAGATATTTGGCTACCTGACTTCGTGCTCCATTCATCAAGATGTCAAATATTTCAGAAAGTTTGACGACTCTTCGTCATTGATCGTGATTCGGCTCAGCTTTTCTCACTTTTCTTCGTGTTTCGTGTTCACAGGATACAAAAACAAAGTGTAACAAGCATTCTTCTGTCATTCTCTGACAGAAAATAGCATTCTTCAAATCGTTTTTCGTGTCAAAACAGTAAACTGCACAGATAAAAGTTGTCGAGTCGCTTTGCCATTTTGATTTCTTTCGTGAGATTTGATTGGATGATGGGCGATTTCTGACGCTTTTCAGGAGAATTGAAATTTTGATCACTAAAATCTCGCGTAAATAAAGGAGTTTTACGAAAGAAATCCTTGTAGTTATTTTATAAAACAAATAGAAAATGTTTTCCCGTGTTTACATAGCCTGATATAAACACTCGGGAAAGTTTGGGAGAAGTCTCGAGCTCTGTAAAACCGAGCCGTGCAATAGCTCTCTCAAACTTCTCCCAAACTTCCCTCGTGTTTATATCAGGCTATGTAAACACGGGAAACGTTTTCTATTTGTTAAAAAGCTAATAGAATGAAGATCGCCACAATACCGTGATATTTTCTTTTAAATTAAAAATGGAGACGTCGCGGCTCATTGTTTTGAAAACGACCGTCTCCGTTTGACCGAATTAATAGACCTTGCGTTACATCCGACTCTATTGATCTTTATACCATATTAATCACGACACTTTGACCTGTCAAACTGTGTCAGGCTTTTGTCATATTGAATGCCGATAAAAAGTTATGACGTGTTGACTGAAGAAGAAACAACATTTATGATTGATTAAACTTCAACACGTTATAACTTTTTATAACGGGGGGGGGGGGGGGGGGGGGGTTCATTGGTTATGCAGATATTGATATTGAGCCTCCGACATTGTTGCAATTGAGCGACGAGAGCAAGCGTTTGAAAAATCAAACTTTTCCTGTAGCCAGAATAGCCACCAAATATTTACCAATGAATAGTTGACATATGGACTTCAAATATATATTTTATCCAGAGATTGAAATGCGATGATTGACATCATACACCTCGACCAATAGGAATTTTCCGCACCCAGAATAAACGAGTAAAAACGCTAAAACAATAGCGTCATGGCAGGCACTCTCTTTCCCTCCTCCCCAGTCCCACTCCTTTTTTTTACCTTTCCCCTCCCCTCAGAGCGCCGCTACGCAGGCTAGCCCCAGCCCAAACCGCTTCGATATTTCTACTTCTTCTCCATCCGATCCTTCAAATCGGAGCTTTAAATTTGAAACCTCAACTAAAGGAAAACTTTCTACGAACTCAATGAATAAAGTGATGTATTATTGCGACCAGTGAGCGAGCTCCAGCGAGCGAACTGGGAGCAACACTAATCTTTGGTTGGGCTTCCTGTGTATTCAGATGCCAGCTCGATTCTCGATTTGTGTTTTTCAGTGGGTGGGTGGAGAAAGATTTTTTTCACGTGACTTTTGCCCTGACGTCATATATCGTACGTTCCCGTCGTTCATTTGGGCATTTGTGACTCGCGATCTCGTGTTCAGAGTGGATTCGAAGCCTTTTTGCTCGTACTTTATATCCGATTCTTCGATGGAATTATGTAAAGATCTTCATTTATTGTTGACGATCGCTTTAGTTATCAACATATCGAGGGGAAGGCAATGTTATTATATTAGTCTTTCAGCTCTGTTGTGTGCTAAGTCGCTGCACTGATTGTCACTGTGGACTGCAACATATAAAGTAGTCGATCGAATCCTAGTACCGTATAAATGCTAGCTCTTGGAAACCAAGTCATCCCAGATGCAGAGACATTGTCACTGAATTATCTGCCTAACAGCTCCTTCGTTTTATATCGTGCCGCCAACTGTACCAATCTTTATTCTAAATTCAAGATATAGGTGTTCATAAGAGACCGTTCATAAGTGTAGCAAAATGTATACTGAAAATCGAGTACGTACATTGATAAAGAAAAAAAGTGTATGTTGATTTTTATTGATTGATACTAATGTCTTTCTTCAGTGATAATAATTGCCGTCTTAGCGAAGCGTAGATGGCTTATAAATTCTATGTCTGCAATAGATTTCTAAAACTGTTCAGTAGTACACAGGCTTGCAATAACTAGCCTCCTATGTAACATGACAGCGGCAATCACATCTCTGTAAAAATCAACCAATCAGAATGGACCGTTCCCACGGCTGAAATGGACAAGAAACGATCGCGAAATCAAAACATTTTTACGTACATGGAGGATTGTCAATTTGTCTTGGTTTTCGAATTTGGAGGTCGCAATTTTTGACCTATGGTTAGCCTAGTAGTATTAGATTATATATACCTATTATACAGCCGATTGCAAATATTCTGTAAATCAAGTATATCAGTATATCCATATATCGGGTGCATTATGGGTAATACTATTTTAGAGTTTTTCCACAAAATATGCAGCAGAGACTTACGAACAACAAACTGGAGACTAAATTACATAACATTCTAGAGTTTCACCAACGTTGCTTGCGTGAAACATCATTTAGGGGACTTTTTCAATTACCCATAATGCACCCGATATATGGATATACTGATATACTTGATTTACAGAATTTTTGCAAATTGCTGTATTATACCCAATACAATAGGTTGTTATATAATTGGGATTTAATTTTCCAAACATTTCAGCCTAGTAGGTTCTGATCCTTATGTACTTTTTATTGCTTTTTATTTTATTCGAAAGCCTAAAATGTAATGATGAAAATGTCTATCTCAACAGAGATTGTTGAAATCAACACATCATTCAGAAGGATTGAGAGCAGCAATGAGGTCCATTGGTGTTACATTTAACATTTGGAAAAAAAGACAGCATACAGCACAAGTGGACTTCACTTATGGGGAAGAACAAGCGGGTAGTTTTAAGGAAGCTTACAGAGCTCTTTCATCTTTCTACAGTCCTCTTAAGGTGGATGCAATGAAACATCTTGGGTAATGTTGAGGTAATGTTTTGAGAACTCATCATTGTTAAATTTAAAATTGTTAAACATGTCTAAACGGAATCTCAAAAGTGATGTTATTTCTCTGAAACTTATAGTTGAAAACTTTAAATTAAAAACTAAGTTATTAAATATAGTCATCCTGTTCGACTAATTACAACGTCATCAGGAAATCATGTGTAGTACACTCAAACTACACTCAACGTTTTGCCTCATTACAAGCTTGACTGACTTTTAAACGCAGCCGTTAATTTGCATTTCTGAAATTTGCATACACGTACAATGTTGCTTTTATTTTGATCAGCTTGTGTCATATTTATTGAAGTGCCTGAAACATAGCAATGTACCTTTCAATTTCCGTCAGAACCCTACCATAAAGTAGAACATCATGCAAGCAAAATGCAGTAAATAAAGCTTGAAGAATCTTCATGTATCTTCACTTTACCATAAGCCGATAAATGACACAAAAAGTTTATATAAACGCTTGAAGTTGTAAGGTGTTCTCTAGTAAGCATTTCCCAGTAAACAGAAATTATAAACGATTGACAATCAAAGATTATAATGATTATGAAGAAGAGCAAATATACAAAGGATAACATCTCAAAAGTAATTGGCTGCTGCTACCCTTCCATATCTAATGAGCTTGTCATGGCGACCCTGTTTTGGCACTGCACAGGTTGTCCTCAAATATTATTATTATTATTATTATTATTGTTATTATTAGATGAAGAACCGTTTTTGTCATTGAACAACTTCCATCGCCTCTTCCTCTGTTGGCAATATTTTGTCTCCATCTGTTATGGAGTTGATTTATTAAATTATTAATTCAAATAATTCAGTAAGTGTTTCAATGAAGCAAATTCAAGATTAAAATCAGTTTTCCAATGCATTACACATGCTGTCCCACATTGCAGTGGGTAATGAATTTGCCCAGCCAAACTTGATAACTTTTTGCCTATTGTTAATTAGCAAAATACCTTTATTCAGCTCTTCTTTGACCGTCACCAAGTTTCCACTCCCGAGAGCTCTTATCCCTGAAGTATTCGTCTTCAGGATGCTACTGTTAAACTTGTGCTGCTGTTCGTTCCCTTTCTTCTTGAATTGGAAATAATCGGCAGCATGATCCTGTGAGGAAATCTGAGAAGCTAACTCCTATTGGGATTGAAGAATGTTGTTTTGTAAGCCGTGAATCTGTGAGTTGACGGAAGAAAGAATGCAATTCACTCTTATCATGCATGCGTAATGATTTTTAAGATTAGCAAACTGGTTTCATTCTCGTGCAAACAGCCTATATGATCTGAAAGAGTTTGTCTGAAAGAACATTTCTGGAAAGTTTCGTTGGTATAGGATCAAATCTCAAAAAGTTATTGGGGATGATATTTATAGACTTTAGTATGGGATTTTGTCGTCATGCGTTAGAAGCCTCGTTTTGATGTTTTTTTCAGAATTTAAATCGTTCGTAACTTCGCAGAGATATATAATTTCGTCATGAAACTTCTACGTTATACTTATATAACTATTTTCTTTTAGAGGAAATGGTTAAATCTTGTAATTAATCATTTTGAAAAAATGGCTAACGCCTGACGGCAAAATCCCATACTAAAGTCTATAAATGTCATCCCCGATAACTTTTTAGATTTTATCCTATACCATCAAAACTTTCCAGAAATGTTCTTTCAGACCTACTCTTTGAGATATTATAGGCTGTATGCAGGAGAAAGAAACCAGTTTGCTGATCTGAATAATCAGTATGCATGATAAGAGTGAATTCTTTTGAGCTTCCAGAAGGGCTTGTAACGCAGGAGAAAGGTCTTCTGTTCATGAACTATCAGACTCGGCCATGTATTGAAGTAATCTCAACTCTACATAAGAAGCTAATGCGTCTCCAGTGGAAAGTACCAAGATAATAGATCCTTACACAAACAACCCTTATTACTTAACCTAAATCCCTAAGGTAATCAAATACCGATGAGAGCATATTTTTTCACTTATTTTCAAAACGTGAAAAAAATGATTTCACAATGAAGATGGACACTACACTGTTACACAAAGGGCATTGTTGGCCCCTGTGTTGTACCATTATCTGGCTCTTGCAGGTAGCATAGAGTGAATGTCCACAGGGCACAATCATCTCTGCCTTGTACAGAGGAACATTGCTACAAGACAAATATGAACATTATGTGTTCAAACTGTTCAAAAGCATTTTCAAAGTTAAAATTATGATTACAACTTATGGGATTGTTTAGCTCTGTGATGGTAACTAACATTCAGGTTGGTGCCATTCTGAAATCGTCAAACATCCAAAGCAATAAGTTGCCATGATTGGCGGTGTTGTAGAATTGAACTCTAAAGAAAAGGATTGTGACATCATTTCAAAGGCTTCCAGTTGCACACCATGCAGTTTTACTTTAAAGCAAAATAAATTCGCCATAAAAAAAAACAACAACAACAAACCTTAGGGGCCGTCGACATGTTCACCTTTCCCTGCTTAATGTCCACTGGACGTTTAGGGGGGGAGGGGGTAAGGCGGGAAAAAAAATTGGACGTTAGTGTGGGGCATTTTTGTTTAAAAAAAACATTTTTTTTACTTCATGTTGAAAACAAAAAGAAAGCAAAGATAAAACGAACAAACTGGTGATCTGTTCTAACAAACTTCGGTGTTATATAAATAGATTCTGATATAAACTATCGAAAATCATGGACGACCACCTCTGTTTGCGGTGGCTTGGGTATGAGAATGCTTGGATTACCACAGGAAACCCAGGCTGTATATCTGTCTGGGTCTTTACGTAAATTATAGTAAAATACAATAAATGAATGATAGCTTCTAAATAAAGTGTATTTCACATATACATAACGTCTTGTCTTCATTTTGCCTCGTTTCGGTCGATTTTGACGTGTTTTGGCTGCTCTAACTCTCCCCTCCATAAATAATGAGAAGGACGGAAACATCGAGTCTCAAATCACTACAGGTCACGATCGATCCTCCTCGATTTCTCTCCTGAAAATGTTTTCCCATCAATTCAAATGACCTCAGGTGAAAGAATGATAAATATGGATTCCTCGAAAGCGAGTCACGACAAGAAAAAGCATCAAATTCATTCTCGAATCCTTCGAAGAATCCACAACATACAGCCATTTTCATCCGGAATTCCCGTTTGCTGTCCACGGAAGTAAACGTTACACCACAGGAAATCCCAGCAGGCTTTGGCGCTCGGACCTGATTGGACAAAAACCAACAAAGGCAATCCAAATATTTCACTCGTGGGGACTATGCTTTTTGTTATATTGTCGTGATCATTCTGGACAATGATATTATGTTTTTCTTCCAGTGCATGAGTTAAAATATCATCACGGAATGAAAAGCATCCTGCAGTTTGCTCATAATTACGCAAAATCCTGAAATAAAAGAAGTCATTTATCGAACAAACTGAAAACTGTTGATGTAAAATATTATTGAATCGAACGGTCGTAACTTCAAACTTACCAGGCTTTCAAAGATACATAAAAAGGAACTAAAACTTAATTTTTCGCCTTTACTCTTCTTCGGAACATTTCCATGGCATTCTTCATATTTCCGCTTCAGCGTAGACAGCATTTTGTATTTGACAATATCGAATAATTATTATTATAAATGCGATAAAGTAACGTTTTGAATCTCGCTATAAACGCTGGAATTTTGCGGGGTTTTTCATGCACGGGTCGTCATGTTGTTGTCGATTTCGGATTGGTTGTTCATATTCTACCCACCCCTAGATGTGTATAATTTGTCTATCCATTTCTTACTCTCGATAGTCCCCAAGAGTGAAATATTTGAATTGCCTTTGTTGGTTTTTGTCCAATCAGGTCCGAGCGCCAAAGCCCGCTGGGATTTCCTGTGGTGTAACGTTTACTTCCGTGGACAGCAAACGGGAATTCCGGATGAAAATGGCTGTATGTTGTGGATTCTTCGAAGGATTCGAGAATGAATTTGATGCTTTTTCTTGTCGTGACTCGCTTTCGAGGAATCCATATTTATCATTCTTTCACCTGAGGTCATTTGAATTGATGGGAAAACATTTTCAGGAGAGAAATCGAGGAGGATCGATCGTGACCTGTAGTGATTTGAGACTCGATGTTTCCGTCCTTCTCATTATTTATGGAGGGGATAGTTAGAGCAGCCAAAACACGTCAAAATCGACCGAAACGAGGCAAAATGAAGACAAGACGTTATTATGTATATGTGAAATACACTTTATTTAGAAGCTATCATTCATTTATTGTATTTTACTATAATTTACGTAAAGACCCAGACAGATATACAGCCTGGGTTTCCTGTGGGATTACCTGTGGTATCCCAGCGTTCTTTGGGAATTAGTCGGACAAAATGGCGGTGGACTGACCGAATGTATTGTGCACTAGTAATAGCCAGAATTAATCGTAGAGGCAAGATATAGAGATATGAAAGAATTGTTATTAAGGAGAATGAAGTGAACTACATGGAATGGGGTCAGTTTTGAGGATTTTCCAGCGGTATAAAGAACCTTGGACTGTTGTTTGTTACCGTTTGTTTTGAGTCATGTTGCCGAATGCAAAACCATTCCCACGCATTTTTAATACGAAAAACAGGAAATTCCAAGTGGACGTTACCCCAAGAGCAACAAGCACACAACTAAATATACTTAGCGTGGGAATGAAATAAAATAAGCTGTTCCCTGTTAGGCACTCCTGCAAACAACTAATTATTACTAAACTCATGTTCTTTATTACTCATGCATGAAGTTAGAAATGAAACATGTTTTAAAATTGATGATATCTACCGTATATTACCGTGTATAAGTCGACCCCCCATTTTTGGACTCAAGATCTAGTATTTTTCATGTATCTCGTGTATAAGTCGACCCAAAAGTCCAATGAACAAGTAAGTAGGTGATTTGGATATTCAAGGGCCATTTTGGAGTATTTTAGGGCGAAAGTTTTAGAAAAACAATGGCGAAATCGTTCTATCTACGTTCGCTTGTACGTAGACATGTTGTTTTCCGAGAAGGACTGGAAACTAGTCACGTACAGTACACGTGCTGAACTCGTAATTTATACCCATCATTCAAGCGCAATTAATAAACAAAGGTTTTTATTCTACATATGCTTTAATATCAGTATTTTATTATTTACACTATTTACAATATATACATGTACGGTATCTATAATCGTTAGTCTTTTAAAATCCTTCAAATTCATTTTCGCAATCACTGTCACCAAACAAATCGTTCCACTGATCATGTGATACTCTATCATCGTAAACATCATCGTCCTCATCTTCAATGGCGTTATCTTCGGGAGTTTCAATATCTCCATCTTCCCACAAGGCGTCATCTTCATAGCCATCCATGGCATTGGATATGCCGCACTTCTTAAATGATTTGACGACCATGCTTTCGTCTAATGAAGTCCACGATGCTTTCACCCAGTTTGTGACAGTTGCCGTTGATGCTGCTCTGACGTTTCCTCCAGCTGTTACTGACTTCTCTCCATCTGTCATCCAGTTCAGCCACTTTTCTCTCATGCGATCCTTGAATGGCTTGTCCAGTGATACATCTAATGGCTGTACGATGTTTGTAAGGCCACCAGGAATCACAGCAATGTCAGTGTTATGGGCGGCTAGAAGTCGTTTAACAGATGGTACCAGATGTGCTCTAAACGAGTCCCATACAAGTAGACTTTTTGTACGGCTGAGTCCACCTGGTCTTGCTGCCCACACTTGATTGATCCAGACTTTTAGTCCTTGCTCATCCATCCATCCTTTTGCATGACAGTGGACAACAACACCAGGTGGAAAGTTCTCCTTTGGAATTGTTTTTCTTTTGAATATTACCATTGGTTTCAGTCTTGTTCCATCTGCCATACACGCCAGGACGACCGTAAACCTTGACTTTTCATGTCCAGTGGTTCTAATAAGAACAGTTTTTTCGCCGCATTTCGACACAGTTCTTGTAGATGGCATGTCGAACCATACTGGTGTTTCGTCCATGTTTCCGATGTTGGCCATACCGTATTCTTCTCTCTTTCTTTGGTTGATGATGAAGGTGTGGAAACTTGTTATTTTATCCTCAAAGTCGTGGGGAAGCTTCTGTGATATCTTCGTCTTCTGGCGCAGAACAAGGTCGTTTCTTTTCATAAATCTGTTTAGCCACCCAACTGATGCAGTCATATTGATTGAATGTTTCTTTGCGTTGGAGTCGTATTAAGTTCCGGGTTACTGCATATCCACTCTGCCTCTGTTCTTCAATCCAGCTTAGCATCTCTCTCTCTACTTCAGGCCACTGGCATGATTTCCCTCTGTCTGCACATTTGCTTTTTGGCATTGCTTTCAGTTTCTCTTGTAAACGCTTCCAGTCTCTTACAAGTTTCTCGCTGATGTTGAATTCTCGGCTGGCAGCACAGTTGTTGGTCTTCTCAGCATAATCTACAACTTGTAACTTAAACTTTGCAGTGTACTTCGTACGTTTTGATGACATGTTTGTTGAATTTGTATATGATAACTCTCGAACGTTCAATGAAAAGTGTTTGGGAAAAAGATTGGCTTCCCTTCCCTCTCTCTTAAAACCAATTCAGTTACCATGGAGTTTGTTATAAAC
The DNA here is from genome assembly GCA_033675265.1 of Actinostola sp. cb2023. Lineage (NCBI taxonomy): Eukaryota > Metazoa > Cnidaria > Anthozoa > Actiniaria > Actinostolidae > Actinostola > Actinostola sp. cb2023. The sequence goes on from JAUJYZ010001176.1 coordinate 89,706, forward strand.
AGTTATTCTTATTGGCGGCCGTTTTAAGCGAGGGCGTGTTCAATTTGTTTTCTAATTGGCTATCATTACAGCATCTGTGATTAATTTTGATCACCTATTGTTGTCACGACGCGATAAAGCTTTGATCACTTTAGACCTGTTATTTTCATCGGATTTAGCAATACTCAGTCTCTTCAAGTATTTTCTGTTGTTGATTTAATTTCCTACAGTACCGCTCAGAATTCAGCGCACAGAATTGGCTTCCCTCTCTCTTAACTGAACCATTTCAGTTACCATGGAGTTTGTTATAAACAGTTATTCTTATTGGCGGCCGTTTTAAGCGAGGGCGTGTTCAATTTGTTTTCTAATTGGCTATCATTACAGCGTCTGTGATTAATTTTGATCACCTATTGTTGTCACAACGCGATAAACCTTTGATCACTTTAGACCTGTTATTTTCAACGGTCAAGTATTTTCTGTTGTTGGTTTAATTTCCTACAGTACCGCTCAGTATTCAGCGCACTCTCAACGCGTTTAGGACTAAATGCGTTTTAATAATAATAAGACACTGTTCAACAAGTCAGTTCGCTTTTAAAACTTTACTTCAAACAACTTCTAGATATAGCGGGTTATTTCTAGCAACTCAGTTGTGTTAGTAACACATGAAATACAGTACGATCTATAATTCATAAGACACAACATGAGAGTGTTATTAAAAAGTCTTTGCCTGACACAAAATGAGTTTTCATTGCGATTATAATAAGATGCTTTACAGACTTGAATCCCGCCCTGCTTGAATGATTATAAACATGATAAAGAAGAAGTCAGTTCGGTCATGTGGCCGTGGAGTAAATCTTGTGGACTGGTAACGAATTTCAAGGAACAACAAAAATTCAAGATGGCGGCCGGATAAACAGACGCGTTCGAGATATGACATTGCGATTTATTCAGATGAAAGAAGTCTCAAAGAATGTTTTTAACTCAAAATAAGCACATGTTAAGAGTTTGATCGATACTACAATAGTTCGTTTACATAAACCCAGCATAAACAGTTTTTATTCCTTGAAAACTTAAGGTTTTTCATAACATTAACTTTTTGTCACCGTGTATAAGTCGACCCCCCGATTTTGAGGTACAAATCCTGACTTAAAAGGTCGACTTATACACGGTAATATACGGTATGTACATTCATACATATACATGTAGTAAATAACCTGATCATTTGATAGAAAAGAATTAGTCTTTAAAAATGGCTTTGAGTCGACTGTGCGAACATGTTGATAGTAATATACTGTCCATGAAATTGTTTTCTCTCTTGAATGACTGCCACTGTGTGTTCAATGCTTTTCTAATCATTTTAGCTGTCGCAGACTTCGATTCTGTCTAGAGTTTCTGTCTAGAGTTTCTACAAAGAAATGTGTTCACAGATCATTGTTGAAAGCACAAACAACTATCCTGTTGAACAAAATATAACTAAAAACAGAAAATCAAATCATTTTTCAAAATTGTGCATTCGCACTCTTTCTATGTACAAGTTCTTTCACCAGCACTATACTTTCAGTTGTTTATCAGAGCTGTAGTTGCTATTATTAGCATTTATTGTTGGTGATTAGATCCAGTATTCTAAGTTTGTATGGAAATCGTAAAAACAATTTCCACCTCCTTCACCAATACATAAGTAAACGTCACACTGGCTGCACTTGAAGGTGGTCTTGTGCCTTGCAGTTGCCTGTGATGGATTTTGTTTCTTTGACAAGAAATGTTTCTTCTCACAGACATCACAACGGTGGTTCTTCCCTTCACCTTTGAAGGGGAAGTGTGCTCCAACATTTTTCAGTCTCTCTGGCTCTACCATTTCACTTCTTCTTCTCTTGTTGGTGGCAGCAGACTTTCTTGTTCGAGGGTAGTCTTCAACCAACTGAATACAGAGATCTTGCTTGAAAGATAGGAGATCTCTCTTCCTTCTTCCCCTTACAGAATGCTGACATTTGTATCCCTCAAGAATGTAAGCATTGTAAATGCTGAGCATCACAATCTTGAGGAATACACATAGATACCATCTCTTCTGCTTCTTGCATTTATTTAGTCTCGTCATCTGGTCACAGATGTCTACCCCTCCCATAAACTGGTTATAGGATTTCACTATCTGTGGCCTGTAGATCTTTTTGGTTACCCAGCTACCGCGGGTTTTCACTTGACGACAAACAAGATCATCCTCCTCTCTCTCATCATCTGAATCATCGGTGTCTTCTCCAATCCAAGGTGGCAATACTGGTGGAGAGTGGATGGTGCTGAGCATGTAGACATCTTTCTTGTCTTTCCACCTCACTGCAGTCACTTCCTGACCTTCAGCTGCAAGCCAGGTTACCTCTCCATGCTGTTTGAGGTTGACACTTCAAATTTTGATGGGGATATCCTTTTTTGGCCCTTCCTGTACCAGAAGCCAAAATACCCCTGTTTTTTTAGCTAGAGGAAAAGAATAGGGCTGGTGTAGAAGTTGTCAGCATAAAGATGATGGTTGGTATGATGTAGATCCTCCACCAAATCCATGACCACTTTGCCAGTCTTGCCGAGATTCCCAGCTTCCCTGTCATCCTTACCAGCATAAATCATGAAGTTTTTACAGTATCCATTTTTGGCATCGCAAAGCTGGAAGAATTTCACTCCAAACTTTACAGGCTTGTCAGGCATTCGAACTTTAATGGCCAAATGTCCTTTAAAAGCATTGCCTCATCAACAGATATTTCACGGCCACAGTTATAAAGTTCTTTGAACTTCTTCACTACACAAGAATACAGTTCCCTAATTTTGTATAGTGGATCTTTCTGCTCTTCCTCTGTGCGAATGTGTTCTGGATCAGCATGTATACATTTTGTCTGCACATGCGTTAGGATTCAGATTTCAAAGTACCTATTTGCATAATCGATACTTCAGCTTTTGTCATGTGCCAACGATGTGCCAACCAGAGATCGATTGGCTGTTGAAACAAAATGTGTGAAACGTTTTTGTGGAAATGGTTGGCACATTTACATCACAATGTTAATGTTTGTAAACATGAAGTATCGCTTTTGTTTTGCCAAGTGCACTGCTGTGGAAGATTTAGTGAGCGATCTACGTCTCTAGAATGAAGTTTTAGAAAATCATTGAAAGGAAATCAATAGTTCGCCTACTTTTGTGGTGCTCTGGATATTTATTTTCCGTATAAGGGAACAAAATCGCCAAAACAAGGCAACATTTCTACGGAGAAGTCGGGTGAATGAGTGATACTTGGACACTTCAAATCCACCGCAAAGCAAGAGGGACAATTTTTCAACTCCAACAAACAAGACCTTTCGAAACTAGCATGAGTGAAGCAATAAATCACGGAAGAAAATTGCTGGGGGATGAGCTACTAAGAGCGGTTTTCTTATAATTTAGTTTGACACGTCACCAATTCAGATAAACGATTCGCAAACACAATGCTGAATAAAAACTCAATGTGAATCAAACTTATATCAAACAGTTTACAGCTGATTCTAAGAAGTCCAAAAAAATGAAGAATTAAGCTATCCTTTACAATAAACTTCAACACATAGAGTGTTTGTAATATGGTATACACCAGCGATTAAATTCAGTCAAAATCATAACAAATACAGTGAACTGATACCATAGTACCAAAATAATACGATCTCACATTGAGGGACAATTTTTCAGCTTAAAATAAGTTCTCGAATGCAAAGAATAAGCTTAGAAGAAGTCAATTTGTGCTATTTTCGGCTGGGAGTTAATAAGAGTTAATAAGCATTGTACTTTAGGTATGAATGTTAGGAAAACACATGCAAAAATGATAAATACTCAACTGAACCGAGCAAAATACTTTGAGAATACTTGAATGTAGAGAACTCAAATTCACAGAATGTGACCTTCAATGTGTCAGTACTAACGTTCACTGTGAAGTATCTCTTGAAATCATCTTCGATGAGAATAAAAACGAAGTACAATGTAGCTGGTTTTAGGACAACTCCTTGTTTCAGCGGAATTTGTTCCTTGATATTTTATCATCTACGACCCTTCTACGGAAAAAAATCATCTACAGCAAAACAAAAGTAGCAAACTATTGATTTCCTTTCAAATATTTACTTGAACATCAGAATGACGAAGATCGCTCACTAAATCTCCCATCGCAGTGCAATTTGCAAAGAAAATGGTGGCAAATCACTTTCAAATCTGAACTCTAACGTATGCGCAGACATGTATACATGTTTTCTGGATCACAAAAATAAACATACAATTTAAGTTGAAAAAAATCGCTTTCTTGATCGCAGAATCTGCTGGACACCAGGAACGTGAAAAAGCTTTGTTTCTTGGGCTGAGAGAAAATAACGCTCATCTCTGGGAAGGACGATCAGTTCATTAGAGATGATCAACATCGCAAAAAATACCTTCAGTTCTTCTGGCGTGACGGGAGTACAGTTCGTAGCTTGTTTGATCCCAGCATTTTTGTTAGTGTATTGTACAACATTTCTGATTAATTCCTCACCAAAGAATAGGAGTGAGAAAAAGTCGATAGCTTTGCCAGAGTCGGGTAGATTTGTTGACTTGGTCCAGGTGTTAGAGTGAAGAGTCCGTTGTTTACATCGTGTCTCGTGTTATTCCACTTCACGTTTTCAGGTAACACTGCCGGGAAGTCTTCCAATTCGTCCTCGTCGTCATTACTGCCGAATATTTCATCCAAAATATGATCATCTATCTCTGGAAATTCATCACAAGACGTAGAATCATCCGAGGAATAATCACCCTCGCTGTCGGATGACATTTAAACAAGCCTTGGATCGTATTTCAAACACTAAATTTCTAAAAACTAAACAACTCGCAAACTTTTTATGTAACCATGTGTTTGCTGAACCAAGAATGCATTACTCAAACCCTTCCCTAGGAATTGGTCAATTGCTACACCCCCCAAATATAAATATGGCCTCGTTTCAGAGTAAAACTCGTATGCTAATGATTTGGCCGCTAAAGCGGCCACGAGTGTAGTGGGCATGTTTTTCTAGTGGCCTCTAAAGGATCCACGGGTGGTGAAAGGGTTAATGGTAAACACATTATATTTTGTACCGGCACCTAATCTCACTTAGCGTTCTTCTTCAGTCTTTTGTCTTCGTTGCAAAACCCCTCCTTCACCCCGTATTCATGAAGTTCTGCCAGTACCTTAGGTGATGGCATCCCCCTTTTGACCGCAGTTCTTATTGCATAAGTGGCCGCTGTGCTAAAAATTGTTTTAGCTTTCTTTTTCTCTACACTGAATTCAGGTGTGGAATATGGCATCAATAGGGCATCAAAAGTGCCTGTTCCAATTCCATGATGCGGTCTTCCAGACCCTTGATTGTCACCGCCATTTCAGCCTTCTTGTCCTCGACCATCCTGGACACCGTTTTGTCTACGATCATCATAAATAATAATAATAATATATATTTCTTAAAACGCACCTAACGGGAGTCTCGATGCTGAAAAGATAACAAGGTTTTGTCAATAATACATTTTGGAATGTAATTTGGATTCGTAATTCTAATTCAATTGAAAATGATTAGCTTACCTTATAATACTCGAATGGATTAATTCAACTCAACGGTATTCCTGTTCATTTAACTAATGCCCCGGTCACACTTGAGCTTGAAGGTTAGCTTGAAAGGGTTATTTTGTTTACATAGCACATTCCAACCACGATGTCCAGTGTGACCGATCAAGTTCGCCACTGCTTGCGTTCTAGAAATCTAATGCCATTTTAACAAAACTACAAAGGATCCGATTCTGAGCTTAAACCTACTCTGCACTGTTCTTGAACTGTGCTAAGTACACAAAAATATTGAGATTAGACTGACCAACGAATGAAAATCATCGACCTTTGACACCAGCACTCCAGCAGCGAGAGCTGTAGCGAAGACCAGAACATAATACTTTATTGCTACAATCGGCTACATCTACAGCGTTTTCAGTAAGAATTCATCAAGTACACGAATGTAATAGAAGTCAAAAGTCAAAATATGTCTAGAACACCAGGCCAAGGACCTTCGCCTTCTGATGCACAATTGTTTCATGGAAAGTCTATTGTGCTCATTAAAGCAGTGATGAGCGCCAAAGTAATGAATTGGAGATTTTGCGACTGCATCACCCTGTTTCGATGATTTCTTTGTAAAATAAACCACATTCTCCTTCGGGAATGTTGTCGAAAAAGGAACATTAAATAAAAGTAAAACAAGCTGTCAGAACACAAGCTCTCTTGAATTGTCAGTGTGATCACTACGTGCTTATCTTACATTCCAACTCTCGCTTGAGTGACGTCATAAGAAAGCAGGGTAAAGCTAACCTTCAAGCTCAAGTGTGACCGGAGCATAAATGCTTACGGTTTGGTTTAATAACAACATGGGTTAGAGTTAGGTGTTAGTTTAAGATTATTTGTATATTACGGCTTATCTTCCTTGAACTTATATTTCTTGATAGTTATGCCTTATCTCCATTTCCTTCATGGCTGTCAAAACAGAATGATTAGAAACATATAAGATTTTCGATGAGCTAAAGTCAACTATAGCACAAAAGTAAATCACTGTCCTCCTCTTCCTCTTCCTCATCCTCGCAGATCAGCGACTGTTCAGTATATGGTTTATTCTGAGTGTGCAATAAAATTATCACAAATATAAATTATAATTACGCCGTTATTGAGATAGTTTTCTCAACCAATCACAGTTGCTCACCGGTGTTGATTCAATGTGTGCCGGCAGCAGTATCTGTTGATACATTTTTGCAATCATTATATGAAAAGAAACACAAAAGATATGTATTACTTACTGGTGACCCTTGATCGATGGAGCAGGTGGATCGGCTTCTGTAAAGCAAGAGTTAATGTTTAACACTGTTATTCCTAAAAGGTTACAAATTCAACACTTATAGGTACAAGTGCATTGGAAATCCATCAAACATCGTTTCAGTGACTTCGAAGATCTGCAATGGCGAAACGCTTTGACTGATGCCTCGTGATCAACATGAAGTTACCATGGTTTCGATCTATCGTGATCAACATGAAGTTACCATGGTTTCGATCTATGAACCAATCGAATCACGACTCTCTTTCTTTTCTCTGGGCTTGCTGTGACTGGGAAGGACTGCAACTTCTGACCAAACCAATGGGTATTTTAAGACTTGTGCTACCACAGGTAGCCCAAGTAATAATAATAATAATAATAATAATATCTAATTAATTATGTCTGAAACTAGTTTACAATTCGTCAAAAATTACTCATTGAATTTTTTCACAGGTAGTATCGTGCCCAAATTGCTTGAACCAGGGTCACAAAAATAATCCAAAATCAATAATAATTAGGCCTAATTAAAAATTATAACTAATGAAATTTAGCATTTTCTAGTGTGGCATTGAAATAAAAATTATTAATGGTTGCTGGTGCTGGTGTAGGCGCTGGTGGTGGTGGTGGCAGTTGGTTGTTGCTCATGCTGAACCTTTCTTTATTATGCCCAAGGCATTGTGCCCTGAAGTGGCCTTGTTTACCACACCTATGCCAAGTAATTGAAAGAATTGGTTTCCACCAAGAGATCCTTGGTTTCTTTGAAAGTCCTGGTACTAAGGTTCATGTGTTGCTTCTCTCTAAAATCCAATTCAACAGGCTCCTCATGAGGATCTAGTGTTTTCCTCATCCAATTAAATCAAGGATGACGGAAGGTTTTCAGTGTTCCATCATTTGGGTCAATGCGCTCTCCTATACCAAGATTGAAATGCGACATATCACTGAAGCAAAAAAAAGAACATTTTTGTCTGTCTGCATATTTGGTCCTCAGCCACTTTTAATAGCATTTGAATTGATCTTTCTCCATTTCTATCCAGGTAATATTAGGACATAGATTTTGGTTTATCAGTTCAGCATAGTCAGTTGGCGTTTCAATGCTTGCTTCTTTCAAGATCGCTTTCACAAAGGACTGCATTTTTGTCCACCGGCCCAAAAAATGTCCTTCTATCAGGAACTGGAGTCAATTCTTTGCCTCTCACCGGAAGAAACGAGGTTATCAAAGTAAAGTAGGACAGTATAGTTTTTGTTTTGAGAGTGAGCATGTTATCATCCCAGAAGATGTTCGATTTTCTCTTTGCCTCTTCGGTTTCTTGTAGATGGCGGGTAAGACAAGACAACCGGGTGTCATGATGTTTCGGCACAATGGCCTCTGGTCAAACATAAACTGTTCCCTTTTCACTACTATGAGTTCCAAACCTAGACAATTCGCTTGAATAGTAAGATTGTTAGCGTGAAAGCTTGATGAGACTCCATCAGACAGTTCGTAGTTGATGCTCCATTGTTAACATAGCATGGAAAATGAATCTGGCCCATCATTATTTGCACACAAAACAACAAAACAAAAGACACCTTTGAATCAGTACGCCTTTGAATCTAATCACATGGTTGTACTGGATGGCAAAACATCTATGATGATGTCTATAACATCAGTGATCAAATCTGTTTGAAATGTGCTAATTTCTTTTTTATTTTAAATTAATGTCTTCAAAATTGTTTGTTCGCAATCACAATTGCAATTTAACAGTTTTGAACATTTTTTGACGTCATCTATGTTCAATAAGAGGACAGACAATGAAAAACTATGTTCAATTTGTTTTTTACAACAAACTGTGAAATAATCGAGAATGGCATTGAAATTTCATCATGGAAATGCGGGGTAGAGCAAAAAACTGTGGAATAAAACCATAGTTCTCATAGTTTTGTTGATAAAATCAGAGGACAGACAATAGAGAATAAAACCAAGCGTTTTTTAAAACCGACAAGTTAGAAGTTTCAAGCGGTAGGGCTTTGAATTTGAGGGATTTGTAGGGAAAAACTTCAAAAAGCAAACATTTTGAATGATCACGTCGACAAATCATAACAAAACTTCTAAGAGATATGATTGGTTTATTTTTGACAGATTTTTGACAGACACTGTAAACAAACGCTTTCTATTGGTTAAAAACTTGACACATGCCATTTAAGTGCCTTTTCACAAAATCGAAAACGTACTGAGAAACGCTCAGTCGCCTTTCAAGCTGGGACGTTCTAAAGTTGAAAATGAAGCGTTTTTAGTTCTGTCAATTGCCCTATACCATTATGACGTAACGGCTTATTTATGAGGGGGACAGAATCGTGAAGAACAATAGAAATTTGAACTAAATCTGCTCTGCTGAGGTTCGCTAGATTTCAAATTGGCTAGTTTCCAGATATTATGTTCATCGATGCTTTTCCCACAATATTTACTGTGTTTGGTGACTTTTATCGCTTTCAGACCGTCTGTAAAATACATTTATTTGGGTAATCCTTTGTGTTGTTGCTGTTTTGTCCCCCTCTAGCGACCATGATCCTTAGCGTTTAAACAATAGATTGTTTTGATGTGACGTCATAGTGGTATAGGGCAATTAGTTCAACGATTTCCATTTTGTTGAACAATGAAGACACTAACACTTTGGATTGTGCAGCCATTAAAAATCGCTTCAGGAATGAAGTTGAAGGCCATGTTAGACTGTGAAACTTGCACCGAAGACGTCGCTGGAGAAGACAAGGCAGACGAAACTGCTTGAGCTGGATGGACGTCAACACTCCCGTTTGGAGATGACAAAGCATTAGAAATCACTTCCGAGCATCTCTTTAGCTGTTGAACGGATGGTCTTCTGTTGTAGTGTGCGATACTTTGCTCGTTTGCATGGCCTGAGATGTTCATTATGTGACGAGCTGGGATGTCAGCGTCTGACCACATGGTGATCGCCGTTCAGTGCTCTAACGCTGTGGTTTGTGTACCTTTTTGACAAGCCAGCTCCAGTAGAGATGGACTTCATCATTTCGTTTAGCTTGTTTACTCCAAGGGGCTTGTTTTCATACCAGACGGGATCCTCTGGGCTACATACATATAGTTTATTTTTTTAAACACGGTAAAATCATCAGCAACATAACAATATAAGTAGTGATATACAAATATAAATTTGTAGGGCCTACACTAACTGGTATCTTTAAGAAATCAATCCATACCGGTATTTTTCCAAAAGAATGGAAATTGGCTAGAGTAACTCCAATTTTTAAAAAAGGCGTAAAGTCCGATCTAAACAATTACCGCCCAATATCGGTTATTCCCATTGTCTCAAAGGTTTTAGAAAAAATTGTTTATCAACAGTTATACGACTACCTTAACGAAAACAAATTATTAACTAAGTGCCAATCAGGTTTTCGATCACTCCATAGTACCCTCACAGCACTTCTTGATGCTACCAACAACTGGTCAGTTAACATTGACAATGGCCTTATAAATGGAGTTATCTTTATTGATCTCAGAAAGGCCTTCGACACGATAGACCATCAAATAGTGCTGCAAAAACTTGCCAACTATGGGGTTGATCTGAATGCACTGAAATGGTTCAGCTCCTATTTGAGTAATCGAAATCAAAAATGTAATGTTAACGGCTGCCTATCTGAAGCAGCCACCATTAATTGTGGGGTCCTTCAAGGGAGTATACTTGGACCCTTACTCTTCTTAACATACATAAATGACCTGCCAAACTGCCTCGACACTGCCTCTGCTAAGATGTTCGCTGATGATACCAACATTAGTGTCTCTGGTAGAAACCTGCATGAGCTTGAGCCAGTTATCAACTCTGAGCTCATAAACCTTAATTGCTGGTTGAAAGCAAATAGGCTAAGCCTAAATATTGCAAAAACCGAGTTTATGATAATGGGCTCACGGCAGAAACTTAGTGCTGAAGCAAATAATTACAATATTAACGTTGAAATTGAGAGCAAATCCATCAAGAGAGTCGATCACTCCAAGTCCCTAGGCGTGGTCATTGATGATCGACTCTCTTGGTCCAACCACATAAATGACCTGTGCAAAAAGGTCTCGTCGGGCATAGGTGCCCTCAGAAGGATGAGGCCCTTTATTTCAACAACCACAGCTGTACAAATTTATAATGCATTAATCCAGCCCCATTTTGACTACTGTAGTAGTGTGTGGGATGGATTAAGCAATAAATTAAGCGATAAATTACAGAAACTCCAAAATCGCGCAGCTAGAGTTATATTGAGCACTGGTCTTTGAAAGAATGCTTGCTGTTTGGGGTTCAGTTTGGAGAGATACTTTCTCAGGCACCATAGTGAATCACCCATTTCACCAGTTGAGTGCAATCTGGTTTCATTTTCATGGCTTTGTTTGTCACCAAAACCTCCTTGGTGGTTTTTTGTCTGCACCTCGTGTGTCATGGTAGCGTATTCTTTGCCTTCAGTATCGACATCAAAGGTAAAACTTTCCCGGCGGAGCTGCCTTTGCCCTTCACAACCACGACGACACCAGTACAACGAAACAATAAACCATACTCGGCGCAGGAGACCGTAGGGATTTTCATGGCTTAAAAAAGGACTGGTCTTGATCTTAACGATGTCTGGTGGCTCTATTAGCGGTTTATGTTGGGTGTTTTCTTTCCCTTCTCTTCTGTTCACCTTCAGCTTACACTCTAGGATCTTGTTAGAGCTGTGAAAGACAGGGTTGTTTGTAAGCTTGACTGCTCTACCATTAGCTGCAAAATGGCATTCAATGGCATTTCTTAACCCCAGAAGAGAGGAACGGCTGTATTCTTCGCCCTTCTTGTTTCTGGCCTCTGCATAAAACTTCCTTAGCTCCTCATTAAGCTCAGCATCTATTAAATCAAGAAATGGCTTGGTAGCTTTGCGCTCGTGACGTCATTCTGCAAATTGGATCAACAATGTGTGAGTACTGATTAAGAGATTGTTTTGTTGCTATACTTTCTTTTATTTGCTTAAAAAACTGTTCATTGTTTACCTTCAATGAGTTTTATGGCCCATTTAGTGTTTCTTTTGGTACCTTTGGCATTCGCACTTTCAAATAACTTGTTCAAATCTGCTTCGTCGCACGTCATGAAACGAGAAGTTTGTCTCGCTTCTTGCTCTACTCTTTCTACTTCCTGAATGAGAACTTCCATTACTTAGTTAGGTGTTTCTATTTATGTAAATTTTTCTCTATATATCATGTTCTTTATTCATTGTTAACATTACTGAAGATGGGTAGTGGAGACTACCCGAAATATTTGTCATAAAAATATGTATACACTTCTCGTTATCTTATTCATTCTCAAGTTATTCGCCCAAAGAAATACATTCATATTTATCCAAGAGAAGTATGGGCTTCAAACAGTGAAAGCTGTACGCAACCTCGAACGAGAACGTACTAAGCTTGCTAAAGTTAACTGTGACCTAAAGTTCCTGATTATTGGCAAGAAAGAATATCTATGTCCTAAGTTTACTCGACCCAAGTTTGGCAGTAAGGTTACAAATAGAATCCGAAAGAAGATCTCACGGATTTTGCTAGAATCAGAAATCAACCACAAACATAAACGGAGGCAGACTTTGGAGGCTAAGGCTAACTGCTCATCGAAAGATGTCCTAGACAGAACAAGTCCTTTACTCAAGGCGGTGATCAACAGGAAACTCAACAAGACGATTCGAGGAAAAACAAAAGGCTGGAAGGAACGACACGACCAGAAACTACGGGATCTACGTGAACTACACTCTCCTGGCCCTCAGAAGCAAGATCGCACACGTTTATACGAGTCTGTTATCCATAATTATTCATCATACTTGTTATCCGAAGATGAAAAGTACGCCCTATCCTTTAGCTTAGATCAACATGTTCCCACTAAACTGGATCATATCCGCATCAAAACAGAATTTGAATCGTTCTACTACAACGTGGCTAAGTATACCAATCATTTACCAGACATCCAGAAAACGGAACTTAAAACCAAAATCAGGAACATTTGTGTCAATTACTGCAAAGTAAAAACACCTTACAAACAACAACAGATCATTAAGCATTTAGCCGCTAATCAAGATATAGTTGTTCTTAAACAAGACAAAGGACGTGGAATTGTGCTATTAAACAAATCTGATTATATTGACAAATGCTTATCATTATTAAATGGCAAGCAATTTGTTAAGCTCAACACCGACCCAACTAAGAAGACAGAGAGTTTAGTCCAACGGACTCTGAGAAAGTTAAAACCCAAGTTCAACGATCAAGAATACCGGAACCTATACCCTACTGGCTCAAAACCGGGTGCTTTCTACGGAACAATCTGCACTAAACAAGTTCCTTTTAGCTTCAACGACCAAATATTTATCCAGCTAGATGGTGTGGCTATGGGCTCTCCTCTTGGACCTGTGATCGCTAACATATTTATGGTAGAGCTTGAAAGGAACATTATCCCACAACTGACGGCTACTCTCCAAAATTGGAGACGATATGTAGATGACACGCTTGCATATGTCAAAGTTGGGGCAGTTGAACAGGTGTTATGTCATTTGAACTCTTATGACCCAAATATCGTGTTCACTTACGAAACATCTATTAATAACATAATAACATTTCTGGACACTAAGATTGCTTGGATAGACGGTCGCTTCGAGACCTCGGTGTACCGTAAGAAAACCAACACAGACCTATACATACATTGGGACTGCGAGGTTCCGCTAACTTGGAAACGTTCTACGTTGAAAGGCTTGGTTAATAGAACTTTCATTGTGTGTTCTAATCAAGATCTATTAAAAAATGAACTACACCACCTAAAAACCGTTTTCCGCGACATCAATGGATATCCTACCTGGCTCATTAAGCAAGTCATCGAACAAGTGAAGCAAAAACAGTTAGAACTAACATCACTACCTGGTCCGACTACCAGTGTGACCGGTCAAGCAGTGTCAGGTCATACTGAAACAATTTGATCAACTGAACCAAGAAATTATTGGTAGAAGGTATTATTATCACTCATTAAAACATAGAATATGGTCAGGAAATTGTCAATAGGGCAGGTGTTTCTCAGTAGTCTTACAGCAAAGTTGTTGTTTAACACAGTACCTCCCCATGGAGGAACTCTCAAGGACTGACTTGGAGGCTGTGCTGCAACTGTTCGAGGAAGAGAAATGAATGTAGGGGATAGGTTGGATTGGGGATTTGTAGTCTTCCAATTTGAAAAACATTTCCAATGATACCAATCAAACTACAATTCTTGTCTGATATGTACAGTCATTTGCAAAAATTCTGGCCGCCACGATATATCAATATATCAATATATCGGGTGCATTATGGGTAACTGTAAATAATACTATTTTGAGTTTCCTAACTTATTAAATGAAGCAAAATACAAACGTAAGACTAAAATAAACATACTAAATATTTCTACCAACTTTGCTAGCGTTAACCCGCTTTAAGGGGAATTTTCGATTATTTAATTACCCATAATGCACCCGATATATTGATATATTGATATTTCGTGGCGGCCAGAATTTTTGCAAATGACTGTAATAAAATTTGAAACTTCATATAATGTAAGTCACACATTTCAAATTATTAGTTGGGTTTCCTGTGGAAGGCCCGACTTTAAAAATGCAAACTTCGTCATCTTTTACCTCACACATGAAAGTGGCTTCTAATGCGCATGCATGTACAAAATCACTGAAGGCTCTGACCACCTGGTTTATCAACATGATGCTGCATGTTTCTGGGATATGTCCCTGCTTCATGACCCTTAAAGACTCTCCGTCGACCGACATGCTTTGCAGGCGCTCATCATAATATCGTATGATACGAAATTGATCCTTTTCTCGGTATGGAAGGTATGAAGTTATAATCTGTTTGCATCCTCTTTATTTATGAAGTTCTTATCAATTTCTTTACCGAGACATTCTCAGTATCGTCTAAGTTTTGATGCTTCTATTTGTTTGAAATAATTGGTTTTGAGTAGGAGCTCCAGCCTGTTAATAAGAGCCAATTATTTTAGTAGCTAGTCAAGATGGCAGCCAAACCTACAAGATGAGGTAAGCCCAAAAGACCAGTAATATACCTAAGGGAATCTCTCCAAGAATAGTGGAGAAGTAGAACAAATCGTCAAGGTTAGTTCCAAACTGACGGATAGTGAATTTCCTGAAATTTTGCTGCAGTAGGTATTGGTTCTGTGCTGACCCTGAATTTCTTTCGCTACATGTATTTTCGATCTCGAATTACGTAAATGTCCTATAAATAATGTTTTTTTTCAGCTACTGTCCAGCTAACCGCCCATAAGTAAAGAGGTGATGGTATTCAAAGCTTACTAAGCTTTCATCCAGATGAAGAAGTGTCAATTCAACGCAATCAAAACAATAACAAATGCCCACAAAGCATGTCAGTCGACGGAGAGTCTTTAAGTCTAAAGAAATTCTAAGAGAGCGTTTTTAATAAATTTTTAAGATGAAGATTTTAAGAACAAAAATACAGCCAAAACAAAACAATTGAATCCGTTTGTCACTATCCGTACATTTAAGATGCAATGTAACGCATTTTGCACTGACATCATTCCTGTGCCATTGAACATACTTCTGCTAAAAATTAAAGTATATCGGCTACACATGATTTCGAGAAAGCGCCTCAAAGTAAAGGTCTCTTTTTGTCATTTTAGTGAAATTATTATCTGTCTACTAAAGTGGCCAAGTGTCAAGTTTATTGAAAACTTATAACACTGTCAGTTATTAATTTCAATCGGCAACAATTTTCTTTCTACTGGCTTGTTTATCGTATTATGTATCCCCATTTCTTGACTTTCCTTAATCTTGTGAATTCCAACACATGAATTAATAGAATGCCTGATTGCTTTCTAAAGATGCTTCCAAAATCTACTCTGACTAGCCAGCATTACAATAACAATGAATGACTGGTGCTGTTGGTCTAGCCACAATTAATGTGAGTTGAAGGCCCTGCTGTCGCCATCTGAGACCATCCTCTTGTACCTGATCTTATGCTTTGCTATTGACCTTTTCCACATGACAACTGCGCCTTCAGCTTCCATGACTTGTGAACTACCTTTGAAGTTAATGTCGCGTTCTGCATCATTGACATGCTGCTCTACACAATTCAAATGCGAACGTTTTTCAAAGCACATTTTGGCATGTCACGCCATCATCAATCCAATCACATCTAATACAACTTGACATAGCTTCAAACCAGCATTTGTCGTCTCGAACTTGGCTTCTGACTCTTGACATTCTAAGATAATCTCGACCTATTGTAATAAGGGCAGGGCAATTCATGATGCTGCAGAAGGTAGATAAGCCTTCGTAACCACCACCAGTTTCCAAAGAGTGATAGATGGCTCGTCGATTCACATTTGCCCATCACACCTTCAAGTTTTACGCATGATATCCCTAATTTCTTACACAAATTGATTTCATCGGCTACCATAGCCTATCTGTAGAATTGTTTTTTTAAGTGGAAATATCGATTCTGAAAAGCATTGTTGACTATGAATGGTTTAGCGAGTTGATAAATTAAAGACTTCCCATGCCCTTTCCCATGGACAAAGAAAGAAACAAAGGCATCCCTACCAGTAATAAATCCTGTGATTGCTTGATGTTGATGTGTAGATAAACTGAACGATTTGGAGGGCACAAGCTTGTCAAAAACATTTGTAGTAATTTGATGAACTCTAGCCGCCATTATACTTGATGAACTAGTGATCTGTGCAGTAGATTATGAGCATGAGCATGTATGGTGCAGTTGATGAAGTGGCCTGTGTTGTAGTAGATGGGGATGTGGTGGTCAATGATGTAGAAGAAGTCAGTATTGGGAATAAATATGTTTGTCCTGAGAAATATATTTTCATATTAGAAAAATAATAAAATACATTGAAATTGAAAATAAATGACATAAACACCTTGATTAGTAAGTAAGTGAGGAACTTTATTTTGCAAGGGTAGCACATGACAGTAATGACAACTGATAACCCAGTGGCCCCTAAACTAATAAAAGTTGAAACAAATACATATAAATTACAATGAACTGTTACATTGTTTCCCTGATAGTATGAGAAAATAAGAAACAAACTTTATAATTTAAATCATTTCACCAATAAGCCAAGTCCGAGTTTAAGGATTACCGTGATTCCTGGAACCGAATTGGGATAAAATCCAACCGGAAGTTGAGTTTCGCCATACATTCACTGTAAATCTGCTAGAATCTTAGGTGAAAATATCAGTCGTTTGCGTGCCTTAGTTAGACTCTAAGAAAGATTTACTTGACTAACGGTGAGTGTTTAGACATAATGCGCCTTTGTGAGCCAATATTTGAGTGTCAGGACAAAAAGAACACGATTATAGATGGTCTTGTTTTGACTGAGTAATGACTGGAGATTCGCCCGCCATGACACACCGGGACACCGAAACTTGCCTAGAATAATTTTATTTCCCTTGAATATTTCCTGATAAACTATAACTTTATATTTAGATGAGGATTTGTGCATTTACGAACTGCAGTCACAGTACTTATCAACTCATAAACTGCCGTAATAAAAGCAAATGTAACTGATTGCCGTGTCTGTCTTGTCTTTACTTGTCTTCCTCCGTTCGTCCTTCACCATTGATAGCAAATATTGACATTAGAAGAGAGTGGATTAAACTGGTCTCAGAAAAGACCCAACAAACTGGGGGAAAATGGCAGCCTCGTCAAGATTCACGAATATGTTCTGCACATTTTGTCGACGGAAAACCAATTAACCGAAATAAATCCTCAGTATTCCTTCAATAGTTCCTTCATCTCGTCTCCTCTACAACAACAAAATGCACAAATCCTCATCTAAAGATAAAATTATAGTTTATCAGGAAATATTCAAGTGAATTTAAAACTATTAGGCAAGTTTCAGTGTCCTGGTGTGTCATTACTCAGTCAAAACAAGACCATCTATAATCGTGTTCTTTTTGTCCTGACACTCAAATATTGGCTCACAAAGGCGCATCATGTCTTAAACACTCACCATTAGTCGAGTAAATCTTTCTTAGAGTCTAACTAAGGCACGCAAACGACTGATATTTTCACCTAAGATTCTAGCAGATTTACAGTGAATGTATGGCGAAACTCAACTTCCGGTTGGATTTTATCCCGATTCGGTTCCAGGAATCACGGTAATCCTTAAACTCTGACTTGGCTTATTAATCAAGGGCATGCAACTATTTTAATACAAGTAATACAAGCATCAAGAGTTCCAGACATCCGGTACGCGCGCAATGCATTGTGAGCTTATTACAAAGGAAAAGTGAGCACCAAGTGAGGAAAAACATAGCTTGTGCTCCCTGTGTCTAGAAATGGTGCTCACTTTTCCTTTATAATAATCTCATAATGCATTGCGTGTGCACCGAAAGTCTGGAACTCTTGATGCTTGTATATTGGATGATGCTGTTGCGTTGACCCTGACAAAGTTTCTAAATCAAATAAATCAATGAAACAACAAAAAACGAACAATGACTAACAAATCTCCACATCTGGAATCAAACGAATGTAGAGGCCACCTTAACCTCTAATGTTATTCAGGTCATGGGTTGAGCATGGCGATTATTGCCACAGAGGAGCTAAATTCCAAAATTATTGCTACAAAGAATGAGAATACAAATTTACAACAATGACACTGCCAAACATCAAGACAGTATTTTGGAAATCTTAAAAAGGATAGGAGAGAAGAGAGCCTGATAACAGGGTTCTAAAAGAACATTTGTTTGAAGAACTGTAGTTATATTTCTATAAATATTTAATCATTTTCTGACCTTCTCAAGTCAGTGAAAACACACTCGAGATTCCTGCTGGTAACACCTGGGGGAGTGCCTTTGGGGATAGACAATGACCTGACTCGACCCATGTTCACTAGGGTATTCCTTGCACCACCTCGAGGTTTGGATTGTTGTCCAGGATCCAGAGGAATAACATCAAAAATAACATAACTGTCATTCCTCTGGCTTGTTGTCCCCTTCCAGACCCACGCAGGCCCATTGACACAGTAACTTGTCGTGTTGATGTCTGGTCAAATACTGGCCCATCTGCAAATGACAATTCTAGGTCTAATACATGGCATTGTTAACATTTTGGCTGTTTGATTCAAGCGTACATGTATCAAATTACTTTTACACCATTTCACCCAGATGGCATCATTTCATTTGCATTTTCAATTTTCAAACTCTTATAATTCCAAAATGCACAGACCATATTTAGAAATATTAAACCATCGTATTATACACATCAGGAAGAATTGATTCACGAAATATTGTATTAAGTATTAGGGGCACTTTAACAAGCATTTACTTGACAAAGTGTGAAGACATTTAGCCACAATATAATCATTTACTGACCTTCTTAAATTAGGGAAAAGACCCTCAACATTCCTGCTGGTAACACTTGGGGGAGCACCTTTGGGAGTAGACAATGACCTCGCTCGGCCCATGCTCATAAGTTTACTCCTGGCATCTCCTCGAGGTATGGTTTGCTGTCCAGGATCCAGAAGAATGACATCAAATATAAAAGAACTGTCATTCCTCTGGCGTTCTTGACCCCTTCCAGATCCACGCCGGCCCTGTGACACAGTGACTTGCCATGTTGACGTCTGGTCGAATACTGTCCCTGGTTGAGGATTGAATGCTGACCTCACTTGAGTTGCAATGGCATTAGCAGCTTGAGATGCCTAAATATCAAGAAATACCTGGATATTACATCTATTAATATAACAAGTTCTAAACACAAAACACATGTGCCAGTCAGTGGTGTCATAACACAAACCACACAACCACAGCAATCTTATCACCAAAAACGGGGAGCCATTAGTGAGGGTAGCAAAGATTTTACAAAAAGATAAAATATGGAAACAATACGGATATATGGGGAGGCTCTGCCCGAAAGGGTACCTTTTTCAGGCTGGAGGTATATGAGGGATTTCAAGAGTCAAGTGATCCACTCAATTACTATAGTGGGTTTTTAAGGTGGCTCCCACATAATGAATGTTTGCCGTATTTTTTAACTCGCTTGCTCCGCGTCAAGTCAATATTGCTTGGATTCGATTGTACTTAACACAAATACTAATTCAACTATTCTGACTTTGGTTGTTGTATTCAAAATTGTCATTGTATGCCGCGTGTGTGAATGCCAGCTGATATTGAAATGACAGTATTTTCATTAAAGCTGCTGCCAAGCGTTATTTCCTCCTACAATTTTTTTTAAACCTTGTGAACGGCTTTTTAAGGTCCCTAGTAATGTTCTGATTTCAGTTGTGACCCGATTTTACTATTATTCCTCATCAATGATGTCACGAACAAAAAGGTCTGTGCCAACGGTAAAATGACAAAATGGCGGATGCGGAGTTCCTTATTGAACATAAATTATGACTTCTTCTGGTTTTTTAAATAGCCCGATACGTCCCTGGGATACATATTAGTATTGTTTAATTATCGTTTTTGTAAATCAGATCTTGTTCTGTTTGTAAATATGATTTAATTTTGAAATTGCAAAAACAATAGAGTACAAACGGCTAAAAGCGTGCACTAAATATAATTGAACACTGGAAATATCACTACTTAGTACTAAGTAGCCTAGGGTAATGTCTTTTGTTTTCTATTGTTCCATTGGTGCTATTTAGAACTAAATAGTTTGCACTCTACAAGAAAATACAATGTGCTTATAATTACTCTATATAATATTGTGACAGTACTTTCCCTTGGGATAAGTGACGTCAGACATGGGGAATAATTACTGAAGTGAGCCGTGCTTAATTCAGCGGTAATCCAAGTTTTTTTACAATTACTAGTAAAACTCAAGTTTCTTCTCATAAAAATAAAACAGTTGGAAATTTGTTTAGAAAATAAATGTACACAAAATTCTCTGATTTTTTATCTAAAGATAAATTCTCATTTAAAAGTGTAAAAACCCTATCCCAGACATAAGGTGCTCAAAAAGCCATACTCGATCCCGCTGCACATACCTGTACAGCATACATAGGGGAGTATCCCCCTCCCTCTGGGCAAAAACACCCCCTCACACACGCTCACAGATCTGACCCTACATTCATGCGTACCCTGGGAGGAGGGAGGAAAGAAGAGGGGGGTAATACAGAGAGAGCTACTCACATGAACCTAAAACGAACAGGTTCAGCTTTGCTTGCCGAATTGGCAATTAGTTATAAATGGACCAGCATCTCTTTTGGAAAGAGGACCAACCTCCAGACTTGGCCCAACTTTTCAAATTCTTTGCTTGTGTGGGGAATGCCCGCTGATTGGCTACTTGTGACATTCCTTTTCCAATCCTTGATATGCCACGAGGTGGACCATATCCCTTGAAGAACTTCGACATAGTCCTTTCCTGCAATCAGTGGCTTAAAGAATGTAATAGTATAAAATGAAACTCAAATCACCAAGCAAAATCAAAATTATGATCTAAATTGTAATTGGAGTGACAAATCCTTGTGAAAATCGTACCTTTTCTTTGACTTCTTGTAGAAGTTGGTCGTAGTTATTTCCATCGCGTTTCCGCGAAATGAACATAAAGGGATGTCGCAAGAATGAATTTTGTTACGACATTCAAACATATGCTCCACAGCGTTGCATCTGAAATTGAATTATACCAGCAATCATGTTAAATTAAAAAGATAGTTTCAGTTCAAGTACTAAAATATCAAAATAGAAAGTGAAATGTTATGATTTCTCTTTTGCTACACTAGTTTTCAGTTTCCATTTTGCCCTTCCCCTCCACCTGTAAAGCAGAATTTTGTCCTTCATGCCGTTTTCATGCCAGGACACCAGTAAACTGCATCCGTGAATAGTCTAATACCATAGTTGTCGCTACTGCAGAGGAATTCACGAAGATCTCCTGTTTAAAACGGCAGTGGCTAGCTCAGAAATTAGGGCCGCTACTGTAGAGGATGGCATGATGACCTCATGTCTGAAACGGCAGTGGCTCACTTAATTAGAAACTGGGACCGCTACTGCAGAGGAATTCATGAAGACCTCATGTTTAAAACGGCAGTGGCTAGCTCAGAAATTAGGACCGCTACTGCAGAGGAATTCATGAAGACCTCATGTCTAAAACGGCAGTGGCGTATATATGACGTGCTTGGTGCTGACATAATTCGCATGATGGCAAAGTGATCTCGGAAACAGTTTGCCATAGCTTGGCCAGTTTTACCACTTTGTGTAGTGTAATCAACTGCCACAGGAAGAGAACAAGGGTTATCCACAGATGTTAGTGATGTAACGATTGGTCCTGTGATAATATTATCCCGAAGACAATCGGGTGAAGGCAACGGATTTGCTAGAACGTAATTAATGGGTGGTGTCAATACCGTCCCGTCATTGGCAAGGGCACAAGGTTAGTTTGGATGTTTTGATTAAAGATTTAGCTTAGATTTAGTTTTTGAAGAGTTCCATATGACCTATAGATAACTGCTTGATAATCCCTGATTCTGGTGTGCATACTGGTTGATGCTTATCACAGAGATTCCAAAGGACCTCCCAGATTATTTTTTTATCTGTTTGATTCATGTGGCTATTTCGATCTTCACCTAAGTTCATGGACCCTTCATGGACCCTAAAACACGTACTTACGTCAATCAAAATAGGAGATTGTCTCTCTTTGGTCGCTATGATATCTCATAATGATGTTTTTCTTGCAAATCCTATGGAGGAACTGTTAATGTCCCATAATCAAAACACTTTTCAAGTGCATGTCGCCGATAACAATAGGATTCTGCCCGATGGGTTCATAGATTAAAACAAAAACCACAGGCCTCCGTGGCACTTACAAAATATCAGTTCTGTTAATTGTTAATGAACTGTTAATGCATGCTGTGCTTTGTTGCAGTTACGTTTTCCCTTTTTGGGGGCGAGTTGTCGTTTTACAAACAAGTAGCTTGCTTAGTATTACCCTTCAAAAACTAGACTATTCATATGTAGCACAAATGCTAAGCTTCCTAAACCAGAGTCTGTAAACTTATTGCTGCGATTTGGACTAACTGTTATTAAGAAATTAAATTTGTTCATTTTACATTATTGTTACCTAAGTTCAGCAGTCGTTCTTCAACTTCTCTGAGCAGTGAGGCATTTTCCTCTGAAATCCTCAGGCCTTGCATTGTGTCGTTCACCTTGAAGTGATCAGTGCTCACACCTGCCACAACTTCACATTCTGTGTACATGGATCAAAATATTGATTCATCGTGTACCAACTGATTATAGTTCTGATTTGAAAACGAAAGGAGTTGTCACAGATTTGCAGATTTATTTTATTCTAGATGTTTCTGTCGTGATACTGCGACCTATAAAAGAACCGTGACACGGCATGCTATTACTTATAGCCAGTACGGAATTCTCTAAGATTATATATTTTGTACTCACTGTAATCTATTTGTTTTTGGATGGTTTCATCCAGAATCGAGCGTGGCATTCTGTAAGCTTTTGCTGCTTTGCCCAGGGTCCTGTTCTTCTTTCTTAATTGTTGTATATTGCATTATTTGCTTGTCGCAAAGAATACACTTATTGTTGTCCGGCCCAGGTCTGAAACCATGTCGAACTCTTCTTTGATAAGATGTAATTGATAAGTATTTATACAGTGCAATTCAATTCACTTTTTATTTATTTATTCAGTAGTCCCTTTTAATTTCAGAAATGTTGGATTCTCACATTTTATTTGTCATATATTTTACTAATGGATTTTTAAGTTATAAACTTGCCTGTCCCTGACACATTTGGGAAACTGTGCATGGCAGCTGAAGATATCGATTTTAGCCACACAAGGGGGATTCCTGTATGATTATACAAAAGTGTAAATAAATCACTACAACTCATATAGATGATAACATTTTCTTTATAAATAGAAAAATAAACGCTACACGACGTTTCAATGTCACAGACATATCAATATCAAGTGAAACTGATGTACAAGATGAATAAATTATCTTAAACTAAGTGGCAGTTCCAATGGGTATAATATAACATTTTCTTTGTAAAATATTCTTCAGCCATTTCATTTCATTTCATTTCAGTGATTTCATTTTTGTCATCCCTTGTTTCATTCTTCCCAGATGATGCCTGACTAAAAGTATCCCTCAATGCTGTTGACAAATCAGGGTTAGAAAGTTGACCTTTGGTGCAAGTTTCACTATCGCCTATCTGAAATATCACCTATCAAATATGGCAGAAATGTGAAGCCGTAAACATTCACATATGAAGCGAACAAGAACACGAATCACACGTCTTATGAACAGTAAAGTTCTCTTCAAAAGTCTACTGTATTTCACTATCAAAATGAGCGTGTTGACTTTAACGTTCTGTAGATTTTCACGTGCTCACACGTGTCAATCAAAGTGTCTGAAATATAACATTCTCACATGCACGCTAATGAACCGTAGAATTTAGAACTGATAATGCCGAAAGTTGATGGAAACTGTTTGTTTTGAATCATGCTGAATCAGTCGAAGGATTGCATTGGATCTTGATTTCAAGTGTTCATTTAAACGTTTCATCACTGTCATCCTCTTCTTCATAGTCATCTAAAGAAAAGGTTAAAAACTGTTAGTATTATCCTCTAAAACACCGGCTTATAGTACCACTACTAGCTTATAGTAGCCGAACTCTGCTGCACCACACTTTGCTTTGACTCTCTTTTTTTTGGCTGGCGAGGTTGCGCTGCTCTAGTGTGCCCTCGTCAAACATCTCTTCATCATAATCATCATCTAAAGAAAATGTTGAAAACTGTCAGTATTATCCTCTACATAAATCTCCAGCACCCAACTCTTTTTCGTGGGTCGTCTCTCGTCATCTAAAAGAAAATAATGAAATCTGTCAGTATTATCATGCAATATACCGGCTTATAGGACCACTAGTAGCCAGTAGGCTATAGTACTTGCTGGTCCTGTTGGTCCTTGCTGGTTTTGTTCTTTTTTTATTTCTGTGTCTCTGCAGAAAGATCCACATGCAATTACTGTTGGGATTTTCGTAACAGCACTGCTTATTTTATTCCCTATTGCAAATATCTTCATAAATGACGTTTTGCAAACTTTGACCTTACTAAAAGCAGACAAATCTCGGATGTGGTAGGATATACGATTTCTCTTATTCTTTACTCCACATCAAGAAACGAGTTCAAAAACGTATTTTGTTCTTTGTAGAGTTTTCAGTCAAAGTCGCACTGAATCAAGCCGTACCAAAGTCCTTTAGCATAATTGTGTAAATAAGGTGTATATTGCAAGAATAAGTCGACCAGTTGGCGTTTGGTATGTTTGTAGAATGTGTAATGAGGATCCCAACAGTAAATCTTTCACTATGCAAAAATAAATTCAAGGGTAACAATAACGTAGAGGCTTTGCTGGATTATAATGATGGTATTTCTGTAGCAATGTTAAAAATAGGCCCGCAATGCATGCATGTGGCTACTATAATATGGTGCAATACAATATTGTTCAGTACATGTAGTTCTTGTAAGATTTCATTGCATGGGAAGAAAAAGCTTAAAATATCAGTTTGCTATTTAAATTCCAACCTCCCTTTCCTTCCCCCTCCCCTTCCCGATCCCCATCCCCTTCCCCCTCCCCTTGGAGAGCCTGTTCACAGCTTAAGTTTATAAGCGAGCAGGAGTGTTTGATTGGATATAAAACCATTGCTGGGTTTATTTGTTTTCCGAATCACGAAGGAAAGTTAATAGATCAAGGATGGAAAGCTGTGCCTGTTTAATGGTGCAAAATCGCACAAAATCACAGTAAATATAGAGTGAAAACTTTAATACCTTCAACCAACTCGTGAATAAAGCACATGCAAGAAACGTAGGCATAACGTTTCAATCGATAACAAATCGACAACCAGACGAGAGATTACGACAATTCGAAACACGTCGTCGAGCGCCGATGTTGTCGCCGATAAACTCGATAATCACGAAAATACAAAAGTCCATCGAAGAAACATCGAGCGGACATGAGGCCTTCGGTGTCGATCGAAGAATCCCGTTCACTGTGCGATTCCGAACACTATCCGAAGATTGGACTACTCTAGATTAGACCTACTCTAAGAGATGCAGTCGAAGGTTTTTGGACCAGGTCATTCCGCGGACTCAACGATTTGAACGATTCCTTTATCTTCTGAATTTTTCAAACGTGGAATAAAATAACCTTCAATTGAGGAAAACCGGTCGAATAAAAGTACTCCAAAATCATCCCCTAACTTCGTATTTTAACATCCAGAGAACATCAAGACGATTCATCGATTCAGACTATGATCTGACAAAGCTCGACGACGCTGCTGTCTCTTTGCCTCGATGTGTCCGAAAATAGATAATGTCGCTTTGCTTGCTGCATGACGGCATGCCATCACGCGCCGTGAAAACCCGTTAAAAAAAAGGTATCTGACAATAAAATGATACACATTTCTGAGAAATATAATGATGGAAGTTTATTTTATTCCACGTTTGAACGCGCCTTCGATTATAACGAACAAACGAAGAGCGTTATCAGAACCATCTGACCTATGCAACCTCAAGACGTACCAAGTACGTACTGATTCGAGATCTTTATCTATCCACAGGAATAGATTATTACCCCGTAGTCAAGGGACTTGTGTGTTGCTGGAGGCCCATAGTGAGTCTTTTATCATGAACTGCATCTCAGAACGCAATCGCACCAGGGCACGAGTGAACGCTCAATGAGCGTCTAGTTTCCCAAAAGATAACTTTTGAGCGGTACTGTAGTTATAACCATGACTATGAAGTTTTGCAACAGCAAGTTTATTTAATTCCCCCTTTCCCCCTACGAGCATTGGGTTTTGTAATGCCATCTGGTATGCAGCATTATTATCACTATATGATACTTGTAGAGCTTTTCAGTCTGATCGCTGAGAGAGTAAATTTGACTTTGCTCTCTCAGGTCTTTATATCCACTAACACTGTGTTTGGTGTCTCACAGGATAACTGAAATAGAAGACAGGTAATAGTTTTATAATATAAGGAACAAAATCAAAATTCCTAAAGTTTTGGGATGAATAAATAAATACTTGTACATGACCTTGTGTACAATGTTTAACAAATCGAACATGGTTTTCCATTGTCTCTTATCAACAACGGATGACGCCATAAAATGTTCAAAACCCAAGTGGAACATTAGCCGTAGCGACAACATTATAAGGAATTTAACAGCGAAAGCTTTGGAAAAAAGACAAATCGAGACATAGAAAAGAGTAAGCATTGTCTATAACTTTCTCAAAATCTGATACAAAGCAAAACTAAGAATAAATGTTAAAAACTGAGCCAAAATTGCAAGTGGTTTGTGTACAGCTTGGAAAGGCCAGCACCTACTGAGATTATTATCTCCGGTCTTCTCTCGCATAGTGCGATGGTTCAAGATTGTAGCCATGTATGTGTTCAACTATCTGAAAAATAGGTACCCTATGGATACATGTGCATGTCTACTGCTTTCTTGTTTATTAGTATTAAGTAGGAAGACTGAACTGATTTTATGCTGGTAAAGCATCATTGTTTCAAATTGAAAAGCAATATATATATTGTTCTTCTTCTTTGGAGCAGGACTTGTTCCTCCAAATATGGATGATAAACTTTTGGGCTTTATTTTAGCTGTTTTATTTTTAAGTGGATGCGGAATTATTCTTCCATTCTTTTAATGTTATGGGCTTATTTTATTTTATTTGAGTGAAGCGATGGCATTGACCTTTGGATAATGTTTAACTTTTGTACGTGTCGAGCTTGTAATAAGTGTAAAATTGAAACTATAATGCTTAAATTGAGCAGTCAGGAAGGATGATTA
The DNA here is from genome assembly GCA_033675265.1 of Actinostola sp. cb2023. Taxonomy (NCBI): domain Eukaryota; kingdom Metazoa; phylum Cnidaria; class Anthozoa; order Actiniaria; family Actinostolidae; genus Actinostola; species Actinostola sp. cb2023. The sequence continues at coordinate 117,334 of JAUJYZ010001176.1, forward strand.
TTAGCCTTCAAATTATTATTGTTGAATGAAGAATCGGTGAGATATCTCTTCGGTGCACAATGCGAGGCAAACGTGTTGACATGAGTACATAGAGAGTAGAGTAAGTCACTTAGACCAACTGTAGGACTTCACCTTTTTGCCATGTTATTAGCAGAGTGGCCATTGCCTGTGAGTCATATGCTATTGTTTCTTTCTCGAATTGGTTCCGAAGGAAAATACATTCGCTTCTTTCTCTGATTGGTTCCGATTTACTACGCTGTGATTCGTTCAAAATGTTACTTACATCTTTTTCGGAAAACCTGCACGATGACTGTAGTGTCTACTAGCGCATACGCAGTAGATACAAAAAGGGATGACCCAATAGTTACATGTGAAAATGCTTGCGCTCTAAATTACAATAAGTGGCTCAGGTCGTGGAACAAAGTAATTGCTCAAATACTATATCATTATTTTACCGCGGTTGTCATTGTTAACTCTAATTATAATGTCTTTGAATTTCTGTTGAATGAATCTCTGTTGATCTTTCTCAATGTCTCCGGAATACGGTTCGGATTTTCGTAACAGCACTGCTCTTCATTTTTTAATTATTTCATTTCGGTTTTTTAAAACAAAGGGTGCTCATTAAAATGGCACTTTCCGTTTAAAAATCGATTGAATTCCCGCGTGCAAAATTCTCTTTGAACAAGGCCGGTCGAATTTTCTAAAATGTGCAATAACAAAAGATATTTACAAAATAGGAAATAATCTCCAGAATATTTAGAATCTGCATTTATTCAGCTTTAAGAAAATGTATACTTTTATACATGTTGGACGAGTGGTTATCGCGCTAAGCGGCTTTCAGTGAACAGTGGTCACGAAGGTCCCCTGGTACCTTAAAAGAGTCATTTTTAATGCTTGAATTGGAGGAGCTATTTGCTTTTTACTTCTTCAAACGTTCCAAGGGCATTTCGAAATTAGCCGACATTTCATAGAACTTCTGCTGGGCAGCTCTCTAGTAAAGTATTGGTTTTCTGCTGAAAATATTGTCAGAAGAAAGTTTTCTTGAAGCTCTTTTAGCGTTTCGATATAAGACAATCTATCTTCACAAATTATATTGAGCACTGTTTCCTTGTCCATATCAGCGACCAACCACGAACTAAATGTAGATACATGTAATAATAATAAAAAATAAAATGAAGATGGCCTTATCACTGATATGTGCTTTTCATAACGGTCCTCTGATATAAATATATGGTACATATTACACAAAAATAAAATGAAAGATAGTAAAAAGTTAAAATCCTATTAACAATACAAGTTAATATTAAATATTAAATGAATTAAATATTAAATAATAAAACCATTACAATAAAACCAGTGTACACACACACACGCCTGCACTGACCACGACTTTAAATGTTCTTGCCGATTTCAGAACTAGTTGGACGACCCGCTTCTTCTTCCAGGATAGTAATTAGGCTGGATTTGAAATTATTGCCCTCAACAGAAACGACAAATGAAGAGACAATGAAAGCTCTCTTCTCTCTCATAAGGGAATATTATAAGAGTTGAAAGACTGATTCTGTCAATTAAGCGACATGCTTTGTGACCATTTGATATCTAAACAGGGGTTTCATACGGTGGCTCCAAAGGGACGTCCGAGATGGAATATATATATTATGTATGATAAATAGATATAACTTATTTTTTACTTGGATTAATTCACTTCATAAATTAATTTTTAAAACATAATCAACAAGAATAAGATTTTAGTTGAAACGCGCGCTGCACGCTGGAATGTCATTATCTAATTTACATATTACCGATTGCTGTAATAGCCCTTTTTCGCGTTCACAGATCCCGTTGTAAGACCGCTGTAGTTATTGACATCAGACGCATGTGTACAGGGTTGGCCTCGAGTCAGTGTAAATTATTCACAAATATCAACAAGAACACGAAAAAATGTTGACATGAAACAATAGAAACATTTTTGAATTGTACGGACTGTTTTCTGAATCGAGGCTAAGCCTGTACAAATGCGTCTTTTGTCAAGGACAGCGGTCATCTCTAAACAAGGCGAAACTGGAGTATTTACAATAATCGATAATAGCTTGAATGGGACAGAACGGTGTTGATGATTTGCTTTTAATGAGAATGTAAATGGCCGGTTGATATCCGTATTATGTTTGAATTTACTAATTGTCATCTAATCATGTGATCCCTTCGTGTTCAAGAAAGCTAATATTCTTATATTGGATTGCGATATTGGTGATTCCCACACTTTCAGATGATAGCTCTCCGGCCGAAAGAAACAGCGTGAAATAAGAGCGTGAAATAAAATATGTGTGGATGATGTTAGCACAAGGACATGTATCAACATCATTACTGATTTGTGCTTTGACGTCTGTTGATTAATAATATCAACCAAAGCTGCGTTATCAGTATAAAACGCCACACATCTGTTAGTCATGTGTGACCCCCAGACATGTAGTGCAATTACTATGGGAAACAGCTCTAAAAATGTGATATTCATTGATTTCCACGAGTCGGGCGACGAGCCATTTAACCATTTTTTTCCAAAGATTGTGCCATAACCCTTTTGAGCCTGCAGTATAGGTGTCTAGCTCGAGCGAAGGGTTTATCAACCATTTCTCCTCCATAAAGAAAGCTTGATTGTTAAAGTGCTACTACGATGAAATTTCTCGAAACTATTTTTTTTGCATTTTCTGTTTGTTTACCACTTTGGAATCAGTATTGTAAAATCATTTTGCTTATTTGTAAGCACGAAAGTCGTTTTTCAAGACAACTTTTGCGTCTAATCCGAGGCCGCCATTAATCTAGCGTGTTCCTGGTCGGTTGAGGCCTGGTGACTAGTATTCGAACGGATATGACGTCAGTTTCTCAACCCAAAACTCGTGGCTAATTCAAATACACAAACATACAGTAGTCAGAGGAATGTCAAAAGTTGGAACTCATCTCCAATCGTTATATCTCTGATAAAAAACAATGCCTGGAAGCAGATGTGTTGTGCAAGGTTGCAGTAACGTCTCTAAAAGCTCGTTGGGTATTTCTCTTCATTCGAGTCCGGCGACTGTCCGTGATGTGTGGGTTCGATTCGTACGAACTCATAGGGCTAATTTCAGTCCACAAGGTAGATTTATGATCTGTTCTGATCACTTCCAACCGAGTTGTTTCGAAAGACCTATTCACGTAGAAGGTTTTAGAAGGTTCTTGGTGCCGGGAGCTGTGCCAACAATATGGAAGAAAGTCGATCAATTGGAGCCATCATCTGCGCGGAGTCGTCGAAAGGTGAGAACATTTTCACAGACCTGTGTGAAGACAAGATTGTCTGCTAATTTATATATATTTTAGGTAATCAAGGAAATCATGTCGTCCACGGCATCTCCAGCAACACCTGAGAGCTTGGTAAGCAAGTTTATATATATATTTTTAATTTTGTCATAAGCATTGTAGTAATAACTTCGATCTTCGTTATCCAGACTGATAATATGCCCTCCCCAAGTGCTTCAGATCAGTCAGACGTGCGTAGTCTCATTGCACTGGACGAACAGGTAAAATAATGCTGAAAATGATTCACACCTGAAATTATGTTCGTTATTGAAATATATACATTTTTTTGCAGACTGGAATTACAACAGCTACAGAGCAAACACTCCCTTTTTCGTCTTCATGTGACTTTAATTCAGAAGCTTGTCAATTTCCCACACTTGTAAGTTACAATATAAATGCAATGTCTATGGGACTACTCTGAAATATCGAGACTGTACTGATATATTTATTTCTGTGTATGTATGACTTTCAGACTTCTCAAAACATTTCAAATGAACAATGTGAAATATCAAATACCGGTACATGTAGTTCTCAAGAAAAAAATACAGTGCCATGCCCTGAATGTGAAAAGCTAAAAAAAGAAAAGAAAAAGATTCAAAGACAACTTCGAAGGTCTGAGACAAAACTGTCATTCAATCAAAAAGTGTGGGCCCAAACGTTTGATGTGACAGGAGCAGAATTACATGTACCAATAGTATCTGTTGGTAAGAAATTATAGCAATACAGTGTACATCTATTATACTACTACTACTACTTACTACTACTACTGCTACTTATACTACTACTGCTGCTACTGAATAATAATAATATAATAGTAATATATAATAATAATAATAATAATATATTACCTGTATAATGTCATTATCAATTGGTTATGCAATATAATTTTACAGTATGAACAGGAGGGTACTATTCTTCAGATATGTAATCAGGCATTGTAATTTCTTAGGAACTCAGACTGAAGACATTGCACAACCATTAGACCCATTACATGCAGATATTGATATGTTAGCATGCGATGACGAGTCGGACGAAGAAAAAACAGAACTGGTAAATGAAGACCCACCTTGGTCACCAGCCAAAGTTGAGGAAGAATACAAAAGAACTGCAGATGATGATGGAGAAGTATTGAAATCGAGGTACATGTAATAATTGTTATGTTGCAAGAAATAATATTTCAGGATTAGGGAAAAAATCAGAGTATGCAATGCATGCTTAAGTTACAGATCATGCTGTAGTAGAGTACAAACAATAAACACGTAAACAGTACTAACTAAATAGTACTATTATTATTATAACTGCATAGAGTGATGAAATAATGGAAAACAAAGGATATTTCACCAATAAAATTATTATTATTATTATTTATTTATTAGTACTATTTAGATTTACCTAGTACTATTTCACGCTTTTAGTGTTTTTACTCTATAAACTATGTTCTACAAATTCATAAATTCCTTTCTCATGTCTGTTTTCTAAAATTATAGGCTGGAATACAAAGGGAAAAATGTCAGAAGAACCAAAAGGAATAGTGTTCATTTCAAAGCTTTTACTTCTATTCCAGTCCTGCCACTTGTGCTTTTCTTCTAATCCTGATGTCACTGTTAATCAGATTGGTACAATGTTATCAATAACTTCCAAGTGTAAAAGCTGCAAACAAGATTACAATTGGAACAGCCAGCCAAATTTGCTTGGGAAGTTTCCTGCAGGCAATATTCTGCTAAGTTTTGCCATCTTGTGTGCTGGCGCTTCAGTAAATAAGGTTCTTTTGGTATGCCGTCACATGGGTCTAATAGTATATCACCATCCCACTTACTATTATCACCAAAGACATCTCCTTGTCCCAACTATAGTTAAGTTTTGGAGGAGCTATCAGACCAATATTCTGAATTCACTGAAAGGCAAGGAAGTGGTCATAGCGGGAGACGGCAGGCATGACAGCATGGGTCATAGCGCAAAATATGGAACATATACTATATTTTGTTGCACTCTTGGACTCATAATTCACATTGTACTTCTCCAGGTATTAATTAAGCTAGAATTAATATGTAATAATATTTTATAGAATACTTTATTATTCAGTGACTACTAACAGAGTACAATGGGAATCACCAATACAATGCATTATACAGTATGAGACATGATTTCCTACTACACAGACTACATTTACATATACTAAGTTTATATTTACTGACATACATATATTTTTTCGGTACAGGCTAATCAGTGTGGAAGTTCCTCTGCTATGGAATTTGAAGGACATCAACAGGCCTTTACATTCTTACTTGCTACTGATATGGTGATCAAGACCTTTATCTCTGACCGGCATATGTCTATAGGAAAATGGATGAGAGTTGACTGCCCCAAAAAATGTAAAGACCTTGGGAAGCCAGTAATAGATCATTTTTTTGACCTCTGGCACATTGGAAAAAGTAAGTACATGTAGAGTACTGCACAGACACTAAATCTGTGCAACATAAAATTACATTTACATTTTGTATTATTCCTTTTGCTAGAAATTCAGAAGATTCTGATCAAGTTGAGCAAGGAGAAAGGGTGCGAAGCCATTGGAAGGTGGAGAAAGGCATGTGTCCGACACTTTTACTGGGCCGTAACCTCTACTACACCCAAACTTGGCGATGTTATTGTAGCGAAGTTCAACGCTTTCTTCTATCACATCATAAATGTGCACAATGATATTCCAAACAGGTTATTCAACAAGTGTGCTCATGCTACACTAACTGTTCCACGTTTGTGGCTAACTAAAGGTTAGAAAGCATTATATACAGTATATGATATATGTATAAATGTCATTATTATTTATGTACATGTATTCTATTAATCTCAACAGGGTCAGAGGCATATTGGAAACTCTATGATGCTCTCACCCAGACATCACTGGTCAAGGCTATGAAACAAGCATCCCCTGTTGCACAGACAAGTTCCTTGGAGGGATACCATTCTGTCATCAACCAGTTTGCCCCGAAGATGTTGGCATTTTCATATTTAGGGATGCTAAGCAGGTAAAAATGGTAATATAATAAATGGGTAGTTTGCATGTGTGCAATACAAAATGTACATAATAATAATATTTATGGTATTACTCAGCTTGTTCCACTATGAAAATATGTTAATATTTCATTCTGACAGGACTATTCTATCCGCCCTGCACTTTAATTATAATGCAAACAGAGAAAGCAAAGTCGATGTCACATACCCAAAATTTAAAGGTGGTGATGCTACAGTAAGAGAACGGAAAGTGTGCCAAAATTATGGTAATGCAAAATTTTAGTTGTAGTAAAATTTTGTTGTAGTGTTTTTTTTTTTTTTTAAAGAGTGATGGCACTTAACCCGAGAAACACAATCTAATAGTTAGTGACTACATGTAATAGTCAAATCAAAACAAAACTATGGAATTAGTGTCTAGTAATATCCATGGGTTAAGTGGCATCACTCTATTTATTGTTCAATTTTGATGTTGTTATTTGTTTACATGTACATCAAAACACCAATATTTAAGTTCACTTGATATTTTCACCAGACTATGTTACTGAACTCTATCAAACCATGATGTCAACGCCAAGGGCTGACCTTAAATACATTGAAGACGAACTTAACAACAAAGTACCAGACTCACTGCAGAGTGCCTTCATTGAAAAGGAAAGCAAGGAGGGAGCAAAAGAGAAATATAGGTCAAGAAAAGAAAAAGAAACAGTTATTTGTCCTCCAACATGCTTAGGTACATTATGACATCACAATTATGTTTATGCATTATCCCAAAAAGTTGTAAAATGTACCTAAAATCAGACACCTAAAGTAAAATTATGGTACATGAAGTGTGTAGTATACTTATTTTTTTTAGACTCTGAAGTTCAAGCTATGACCGAGGGAGTAACAAGTACAGGTGCCACAAAAACAAGGAAAGCACCCAGCTGCCGAAAATGTGGCTTACCACGTAAAGGCCACAAAAAGGGACAGTGTAGTGGAAGCAGTTAGTGACATGTACACATGCATCTACTATTTACACTGATTTATTAAAATTTGCACATGGATACATGTAGTGTTTGTAATCTACAAATGGAACTGATTATCTCACAACACTATATTTATCATTTGTTACTGTTATTTTAATGTATTTCCTTTTTCTACAAAAAAGAATATTCAAATTACATTTTGTACACGTATAGAGAGCCAAATGGTAAACAGTCCAAATAGTTTGAATATTGATATGTATTTATTTACATGATTGTATACATAATGCACCAATCAAGTGAAACCCCTGGCGGGGCCCTTTGGCATTAGCGGGGGAAAGTGGGGACTTTCACTTCAAGGGGGAGGGGAGGGGGGACGGGGGTTTCACTTGACTGGTGCATAAGATTACGATGAAATAAGAAACATGTACATGTACCTACATGGTATTCCACTAATTTCTAACTGACTTCAATATCATTGACATCTTCACTCTCTTCACTGTCATCATCATTGTCTTCTTCTTCTTCTTCTTCTTCTTCGTAGCCTTTGTAGAAATTTTCTGGATCTGGAAATGCTTTCCTGATGGCGTTATAGACACAGCAGGGTAGAGGGAGTCTTTTGCCTGCCCAACATATTCCCACACCAGACGCACAAACTGTCTATAGGCAACTGATCTGAAATATCTTTAAAAATAAAATAAATGTGAGCTAGTGAAACACAGGCACAAATGAAATAAATATGGAATTGCATTTTCTACTGTAAATTGTCAATTAATATTTGTTGGAATGCAGTAAAATGTTTGTTTATATATAAAAGGCATATAAAGGGTTTCATTGGATAAGTGAAAGCTACACTACACATAGGTTTTATGATATCTTACACACCATATTTTGATCTAGTCTAAGGTTAGGGTTGATTTGTTATTAGCATTAGGATGTCGTGAAATCAAAATGACAAGTTTTGACAGTTTTGAATTCGATGAGTTTTTTTCCAGCTGCGACAGTAATTTCTATTGAATTCACGAAATGCACAATGACTTACTCTGAATTAGCGGGATGTTCTCGATCTAACATTGCTGTATAGGATCTTTTTGCCTTTGTCTTTAGGCCTATTCCAGCTACTTCGAGCACCCACGTATCCAAACAAACGTTTGTAAAAGCCACATGGTCAATGATGCAGCTTTCCTCCTCGTCTATCTCCTCCATTTTCTCTCGACAGCGATCCACCTCCATACAACAACGGCATTCATCGCATTTAACTACCAAGTCTAGAGTGCAGTTGGAACACTTGCACCTGACAATAAAAAAGAATGAAAATACTCGGTATTAGTTCATGTTTACCATAAGGGATTCACCATAAGCTTACATAAAATCATACGTTGAATGTGAGGACTGCCACTTTATTCCTCGCTTAAACTATGAAAACCCGACTTTTTCTGATTACATTTAATGTAAGGATTCTTACTTACCAATCTACAACATCGACTTCGCCAGAAAAACGGCTTAAAAGCATTTGTTCTTCCTCGTTTTCACGAGCGACTTCCATCACATATTCGGCAGCTTCTTGCTCATTTGGTATTGGCTCCAAATCTTCATCGTAAGGCAAGAAGTCCTCGTTTGTAGAATGGAAAGACTCAGATGAAGTATCCGAGTGACTGTCTGATGACATATCAGTGTCGTTCTGCATCTTTTTCGCTTTGGTATTAGTGTTTTTTTGACTAGGATAGATAAACAAAAACAGCCTCTCCGTACAACCCCAAGCGACGCCAAGGCTTGTGGTTGAGAAACTGACGTCACAAGTCCGCATATGTACCAAGTGAACGCGGGCTCACAAGAACATGATCGAGCAATGGCGGACGTAAATTGCCTGTGATTCCAGGACTCTAAAAGTTAGTTTTCTGACGGAATTTGTTTAATCTAACGTCTGAAATATATATATTTAAACTTACTTGAGCATTCTGTATTAGAAAAATGCTCTTCAAAATGGTCGAAATTTCATCGTAGTAGCACTTTAAATTGCTCAAGAAATGTAAGCCAAACTATTATGCCACTCTTCATTTCTTTGGTCAAATGGATATGGTGATGTGGGCGACACCCACCTTTGGTATGGTTGATCATACGATGGAGAAAAGCGTGTCTCAGTAGTATGACTGAACAAGTGAAATTTAAAAGTCCTAATAATGATTGCAGCTCCATAAGCGTTACTTTGCGACGCCTATGAAAATCAGCCAACATTTTTGAAGTTGATCAGCAGGAAGTCGAGCTTTCCAGCTTAACAAGTGTGATGCTGACAAACTACAACGTGGTCTCGGAACCGACTGTTTTTTTCTCTCAGCAATGGGAATACTGCTGGCCTTTCAACTGTTGTATTCGACTTGGGACGAAAATTTGTCACCGCATTCAGCCATAGTTCCGAATGAATGGCTTCCCAAGGGTACTGTTCAGGGACTGATTGTCTAATGTAATGAGACTTTTTGGGGTGAACTATCTCGAAATATTAAATGGGAATGTGCCCAAACTAGCACAAAGTGGAGTGTTAAATTTTTTGAAGACTGGCAGATGTCTCGTAAAAACAAGGTAGCAAGGAAAGAGTCTATTTTGACTACACTACGACACCTAAGAAACACACCACGCATACACAGGTTTGATACATGGGCATGTGGGTCAGCCAGGCCCAGCAGATTTATTTCAAGTTAACAGTAAATAAGATACAGCTAATGAAACAAAGTAACTAGACATCAAAGCCGGACACGAAAACCCTGAAAAACCACGAAGTGGAGAAATTAGGGAACGTGCACCCCCGACCATGCTAAGATGTGACCTTTAGGGTTTTAAGGCTTACAGTGTAACTAAACTTAAATATTTGATAAATGTTTACAATACAAAACATCTTCAATTAATAATAATCTTCACATTCAATCATTCATTCGTGAAAATTGGGTCTAGCAAGATCACGCGACGAGGCTGACTGTAGACAACTCTCATTACTAACAGCACTTATTTATACTCCTTTATTACAGTAGGGACCTCACGCTGCATACACACGGACCTCAGGTGCTCCGTGCAGGCAAAATATCAATTTATGTCAATCTCGTGCCTCGCTTGTCACAAATTACATATTTTGACTACACTACGACACCTATGAAACACACCATGCATACACAGTTTGATACATGGTGCATGTGGGTCAGCCAGGCCCACAATAGAAGGCAAAAGGTATAGGGCTTGAGTTAGAGAGCCAGTGATTTCGAGAGATCCAATCTAGATGCCAAGGAATCCTTAACATATTTGTCCTTATAGAAGTGGCCGAACGCCATCTGCCATGGCGCTGAACATGCCTGTCAGAAGCACCAGAATTGATAGCCATAGTGGCACCACCAGATCTGTTAGAATGGGTACTGAAATTAGAAATGTCCGGTACAATGCTATTCAATGATTTCTTGAATGCATCCCTATAAGTAGAATATGACACCAGTCGCTTTTTATTATTAGACGACGATATTGGTCTGAAAAGAAATTCATCTGAATTAGGGATAATGGATGATTTCGATATATAGGATTTAAGTAACTGAACCGGGCAAGTGCGGGAACCCGACTCAGCAATTACAACACTTTGCCCTTCCCTCAATTGGTCGGTTTTGCTGGACTCGATAGTCAAGGATACGTAGCCTTCGTTGAATGTGACATCCCTACTACGCAGTTGACGCACCTCTGCACTTCTTAAGGTCAGTAAGGTCAGCTAATTGCTGAAGATGCAAAACATGTAGAGGCTCCTTTCTGTGGACTGGAGGTCGACTAGTCAATCGTATGGCGCCTTCTCTGACGGAGATAACAACAGGATGATCAGTAGGGGAGGGAAGGTCAGCTAATTTGCGAACCCACTTAATTGCTTAAAAAGCACAATTAATAGACGAAGTAGAATGGGTTGTTTCCAGAAGATGTTGTAAATAGAGAGCACAATTAAGAGGCAAAACTGGAAAAGGATTCGTCATCAGGACATCTTGAGCAAATAACTTCCATTGATTGAAAGATCGCAGATAGCCATCAGTTGTACCCTTGGCTCGAGAAGACAATACAGTGATCTTCAGATTTTCTTTGAGACGGTTGATAACAGGATCTTCGGGTAACAGCGCAGCAGACCAGAACTCATTGGAAAAAATATCTGGAGAATAAATAAAAACAAGGTAGAAAGAGAATAGCAAAAATTAATAACGTACAAGAATAATTTTATTAGATAATATAAGCAAACCATATCTTGAAAACATCAAGCACTTGGGCTTAGGCAATTGTAATCAACGCGACCATCCACGGTCTCTATCTTGGGCCACTTATGGGCATGCACTTTGCGATAATAATATACATTGAATCACTATTATTAATTCATTATCCAGTAATTATGGATATGCACCTTGCAATAATAATATTATAAACAACACACAATTGCTAATTCGTTATCCAGCAATAATAGGTATCCACTTTGGCGATCAGTACTGAATATTCTACAAACACACATAGCTAATCTATTATCCAGTAGCAAAATCTGTGAGCTCGAGGATCATTCTGGGAGGAATACCAAAATCAATTCTTAAAGCTAATACTACAAAAGTCAAGGGTTTGGAACCAAATATGCAGTTCTTGGCCTTGCCTCTGATAAAGAGGTTTGGAATCTGTGGAAGGACACGCCAATCATGGATGAAATCATTCAAGTGAACTCCATCAGGGCAAAGGATGGGCCAAAAATGGGCAGATTTCCACATAGGCACGATTAATGTATCCTTGGCACTGCAGATCTTCAAGTGTTTAATGACCTTTGTAGTCAGGTAGACAGGTAGACATAACCAATTGTTATAATTGGACCAATCTTGGGAAAAAGCATTGACACCGCTTGAACCAGGCTGAAAAAACTTCGAATTGAATAATGGTAGTTTAGCATTGTAGTGACAAGCGAATCGGTCAAAATTATGTGAGCCCCACAAGGCGTCGAGATCGTAGAAAACACCGTCATGGATTTAATAATCATCGAAAACTATTATTCTGCTGACTTCATCTGCTCTAGTGTTCATCTGTCATATTTAGAAGGAACGCCAAGTCAGTACCTTTTAGGGTGTCCATCAGCAAATAAACAGTAAATAACATTTGTTTTGAGAAACCGTTTGGAGACATCTCAAATCAACCACAAAATGCAACTTAGGAATAATGTACTTATTGTTTTAGATTTGGCGAAAGAGACTTGGAAGAGACTCTTTTTAGGGGTCATTTTCAATATTTCCAATGAGCATCCCCACCACTTTATATATGGGAGTCCCATAGGGACCCCCCTAGGGTCCAAACAAAGTCATCTAACTTTACGTGTGTTATGGTAGATGGTATGAATGTAGAGTTGACTGAATATACATTACAAATGCAATGTTGTAACATACAGTAATATTCATTGCATTACTAGGAAGCGATACACTAAAAGTTGCCAGATTCGGCACACATATGGAGAGGATGACGACGAGCAAGTATTGGAAGAAGATGTGCTGCTACGGCTCACAGAAAGAGCCATTGAAGATGGAACTGCCCCCACTTTACAACTTGTGGACAGTGCAGTCCTTGTTCCAGAAGGAGCAACTGTGTCCATTGGGGGCAAGCGCTGCAAGTCATGTGGCAGTACATCCCACATGAGGAGCAGCTACAAGGATTGCCCCAATAACAAAAAAAAAATGCATGAATGAATACCTTCCTTTATAAGTAAGACATATATAAATTTTATCTAGAGGCTTGGTACTCTAGGAAGGATTGTATCACGATTCCTGACATTTATAAAAGTTTTTTTTGTAATTCTGGCATTTGCGTGCACTGCTAGTTTCAATATTTATTATCCAACTATACATAGACGAGTAAAAATATCGCGCGAGTAGGACTGGAGCGAGTAAAAATATCCAGCGATATTTTTACTCGTCTATTTCGCGAGCGCACTTTTATATCAATATCCTTCAATGGATGAGTGTATTTTTCGCATCACTAAAGGGTTGGATAATAAATAACTTATATAGCATTTTAGTGTGTAGTACAGCTGGAAATTTTTACTTGTCTTTGTATTTTGTCTCGCCCTACAGGCTCGACAAAATACTGCAGACTCGTAAAAATATCCAGCCGTACTACACACTAAAATGTCAAATAAGCTGTATATATGTACACACACAAAAAAAATATTTCCAAACTGATGAAGGTCTGATGAAGTTTTGATCAAAGACCGAAACGTCTATATTTTTAATCTTTTATAAGTCAGAGAGATAAATATAATAATATTTATTTCATATACATAAACACAAACAAAATTACATGGATTTCATCAATTTATTATTATATCTAAGTGGTGGAATCAAATTATTATCATGTGGCAATTTTTGTTATATACAAAGTTGGCAAGCCAAGACAATCTGTCTTTTGTTTTGATTTTCCTAACAATTTATTCCTTGTAAGTGAACAATAACTGTAATTATTATCCAACTCTTCATAGACAAGTAAAAATATCGCGCGAGTAGGACTGGAGCGAGTAAAAATATCCAGCGATATTTTTACTCGTCTATTTCGCGCGTGCACTTTTATATAAATATCGTTCACGGGATGAGTGTATTTTTCGCATCACAAAAGGGTTGGATAATAAATAACTTATTTAACATTTTAGTGTGTAGTAAGGCTGGAAATTTTTACTTGTCTTTGTATTTTGTCTCGCCCTACGGGCTCGACAAAATACTGCAGACTCGTAAAAATATCCAGCCGTACTACACACTAAAATGTCAAATAAGCTGTATATAATAATTTGTAAATAAACTGTATATAATATTTCTCATTATACATTGGTAAAAATATAATCTAAAGAGAGCAAGGAAAAATATATATTGTGTTTTATAATAAATTGTTAATATGTACATGAATGTTTATGTGTTTCCTTGCAAACATAAATTGAAAAAAAGTATTTATAAATTTATGCAAATGAATGTTACAGGCTATTCGGAAGTCTAGCCCAGTTTTTTTCTCCTGGCAGGCCATCTTGTCTGTGCCAGGTCTTGGACAGTGACTGTGTAGACCTGTAATGCACAAATAGTTACTATCAGTGAGATAACATGAATAGTATAATAATAATAATAATAATAATAATTTATTAATTTATATTGCGCACTTTTCATAAAATGATCAAGTGCGCATTACAATAACTATGACTAATTACAAAAATAAAATAAAAAATTATATATATATATATACTGTACAAGTTAAAATACAAAATTAAAATTTAGAATGAAATATGTACACAAAATAAAAACTAATCATAAGCTTGTCTGAAAAGATAAGTCTTTAAACGACGTTTAAAAGTATCTACGCTGTCGATGGCACGAAGCTCAGTAGGTAACGAGTCTAAGTCTGCTGACTTACTGGAGTTCATTTGTAGTTCTGATGTTGATTTGTTCGCCATGACTGAAACTTGGTTATCTGACAATGATACTGCCGCGAAACTGGAGTTTATACCACAGGGTACCCACAAATTTCTCCGGCACAATCGCTCAGGTCGCAGAGGAGGTGGCACTGGATTGCTTTTCAAGAATATATTCGATGTCAAAAAAATTGACGCTGGAGAAAGGACTTCGTTTGAGTTCTCTGAATAGGGTGTTAGTTTCAAGTCACTACGGGTGAAACTGTCTATCATCTACCGTCCCCCTTACTCTGCTGCGTATCCAGTGTCACTTAGTACATTCTTTCAGTACATGTACTTTCAGTACACTTAGTACATTCTTGACAGTACATGTCAAAACTTTATGTCATAAAAGATTATCATTGCTATATAATTGAATGTCACTCAATATCATGGTATTCTCTCGGGGAGAGGGATCATTTCAAACAGTTGTGTCAGGTATACAAAATAGTAATCATTATTATAGTTTCAACACTAAGGTTCTCACAAATTTTTTATTGTTACTAAAATATCGAAACTGGAGCATTCGTAAGTAATCTAATAAGCTGGTAAGTATATATGTTATAGAATACCCTGCACAGTATATGCATAACAATAGAACCTATTGTATTTTGTGCTGTTTTCAAAGAGTGCCGCTACAAGAGCTTGAATTCTATAATTGCATAGGGCAAAGAAAATAAGAACATACCCCTAGTCCTTCTGGATCGCGGAAGTTTTGAACATTCCCACTTACGCATATCCTTATTGCCTCCTTCAAAAAGGCAGGATATACGTAAGTGGGCGCTTCTCCCGTCTGTGGGGTGAATTGACCCTGGCCAACGTGGTTGCCATGCTGTTGAATAAAAACGAAAGGAATTTCACCACTAAAGCACTTTCTCAGTTATATAAATAGTTTTTGAATTCTGACAATATAATTGCCAGTGACCTTTTTGTCAAGAAGCGTAATTGTGTGCCATATAAATATAAATAAAGCTGCGGTCACATAATAACACGTGCGACTACACGGCGCATCATACAATTTTTTTCTGGCAAAAAGAACACTGATATTTATCAAAGCGAAACCACCTTTGTTGTTGCCTTTTCATAAATGAGGCATGAGGCGGCAAAGGAGCAAACATGTCAAGGACATTATTCTGATTTGTCTCGCACAAGACAGTGACACAACATTTATAATACGAACATAACTCACCCAAAGAATCCCAAAGATCCCCCTATAAATCCGACGGCGCTCTTGGTCGTTTGTTTCTCCTTTCTTGAGCGAGAAATTCTCAATTATTGCCCGAAGGCCACGTGGAGCTGGATTGTATCTATAACATTGAATACGCCACTAATGTTAGTATTTATATCATCATATGTAATTTTGATATGATTTTCAATGTAACTGAACTAGCTAATAGTGTATCTTACCCGTTGCTCGAGAAAGCAAGTTCAAAATCCGCGAGAGCTTGTCTCTTCGCTCTTGTGTGCGCCATTATATTCAGTAGAGTATTCAGTGAAGTAAGTTGAGAACAACTCAGCCAAGCGTTTTATATGCCAAGGTGTGAATGTGCGAAATCTGTCAAAAATCTGGACAAGCCGTTGTCATCGAAGAACATCGACTCCTTTGTCTTGCAGTGTTGATCTTCTGTTTTGCCGCGAAAATGTTCTCTTAGATACCAAACTTTGAATGCTTATATCTCGCAAATAAATAGATATATCCATATCTAAAACTCGGAACTTATACTCAGAAATGTAATTTATTTCGATCAGTGAAGAAAAAACAACCAAAAATGAACAGCAAAATAGCCTCCGGTCCCACCTTAAGTCAGTTTGGCAGCCTTTGCATGTATCGTCATACTGGATGTGCTGATCTTTGATTTGGACTTCGGGGGTCAATGGCAATATATCTTCAATCAAATCACTGTCTTGTGCAGTCTCTGCAGTCAATCTTTTCTTCTTTTGAGGCACTGCTTGGATAACTTCATGTCTTATAATTTCTCGTCTTTGCTTCTTTTCCTTGCTCCATGGAAAGATTGAAGGTAGATGACTTCTACTTAGCTTTTCGCCTCCTTCGAAATGTGCCGAACAAACTCGAGTGTTTTCAGACTCAACTTTCAGTGTTTCGTTCCTCAAAATAACTTTGTAGTTCTTCCTAAGATTCTTGTCCTTTGGTATTTTATAATAATGTAGGTTTGGGGAGTTTCGAAAGTTATTTGTACAGCCAGGAATGCAGCAGTTATAATGATGAGGCATGTTCTTACCAACAAAACTTTCAAGATGGCGTCTCTGTACATCCGAACGATCCATAGACGCATTGCGGTCGCAGTTCGTACCCAGTCTCCAGCTCGTTTTGTTACCGGCGAATATGCTTGCTAGATGCGCCATCACACACAATAACTGTAATCCTAAACTTGTAAATGCTGAACAGCTTCACAATTCTCATCACACATTCATGGAGGAAACTGTGCTGCAAAGATTTCTCACAGGCAAAGTGGGGTCCAATGATGCTGTAAGAGGAGGTGAGATCCCGCATTATGAACTGTAATATATATGACGGAAAACGACTTAATTTGGAATTTAGAAGCGAATTTTCGCTTCAAATGATTTTTGGTAAGAAAGTATTCTTGATTCTGGGAGTTGAACTGTGATTGGCTAAACTTGGGAATGGAATGTTTGGCCTGTGTAAGCAGCCGTGTGTGGGGAGAGCGTGTTGCGTGATGACACTAAACACGGATGCGTAGGAGACTAATCAACTGGGAGTTGCTTGTAGTATTGTTCAATTGTGGCAAATTCTGGGAAGTACTACACTGTGTGAATGGTTTCTTCAACTTCTTTGAAGTTGGCTAGGTAAACTCCATATTACAGGCTTTACAAAAACTTCATACACCATCAGGAAAAAAAAGCTTCAACAAATGTGCTTCAGTTATGAGATGTTATTTTGTTGAATATCCTGGAACATCAAGTTGCCGTACACCTCAACCATTACTTAAGCGCACTGTCTCAAATCACTGTTTTTGTGAGGAATAGTTCATCCACCCCAATATTACTTTTCATGGGTTTCTTGTCTTCACTGATGAAATTGGTGCTTTTGAAGACCTTGCTTTTACCTTGATTTTTCTCTCGATTATCTATTCTCAATACATCGCACGGTAAAATTACAACCAACAAAATGGTGTGTTTCTGTATTTCAAAGTTTATAAGTTCAATACATCGCACGGTAAAATTACAACCAACAAAATGGTGTGTTTCTGTATTTCAAAGTTTTTAAGTGCTGAAGGGAGGGAGTGAACAGATGCTAATGTGCCGTCATTTTATCATTTGATACCGTTACTTGGCTCTGCTGTTGATGGTCTGAAGTGAAAGGTGTGGGAGCATCAGTCGATAGTGCACTCAGTAAGAGTGTGGATGTTTTGGGTTCATGAAGAAGGACTTTGTACTTCTTGTTGTTAGTAGGATTTCTGAGAACAGCTGCACTTTTACCTACAATCAGCGACAAAATTGAATGACACCCCCCTTGTTATATGTCTCCAAAATGGCTTTTTAAGATCAATCAATATTCAATCCCCCCCCCCCCCCTGTCAAATTCACCTTAAAAGACAATTTATTATCTAAGAGTGTCATCTATTTTGTCGCCAATTGTCTGTCACGCCACCTATGCATTTGCGCTATCCATTTAGCACGCTTACTAGTGTTATATGTCAATAATGTAAAAAATTGAATGCATATGCTGTAGAGGATTATCCCTACGCGAAATAAAGTCGGTATACGAAATACGACATGAGAATGTTATTAAAACTATTTTCCTTACGCCAAATGAGTTTTCATTGTGATTATAACGCGATGCTCTAAGTCAACGCCGTCGTTACGGACTTGAATGATCGTAAACAATGAGTCAGTTCGCTTGTAAAACTTTGCTTCAAACAACTTCTAGCGGGTTATTTCTAGAAAGAAACACATGAAATACGATCTATAATTCTTAAGACACAACATGAGAATGTTATTAAAAGTCTCTTCCTGACGCCAAATTAGTTTTCATTGCGATTATAACGCGACGCTCTAAGTCAACGCCGTCGTTACGGACTTGAATTATTATAAACAATGGAGTCAGTTCGCTTGTAAACCTTTGCTTCAAACAACTTCTAGCGGGTTATTTCTAGCAAGAAACACATGAAATGCGTTTTTGAATTGGGTTTATGCGTTTAAACTTAAACGCGTTTAATTTGCGTTTTGAACGCGTTTTGGACGCGTTTTCTGATCGGTACTGTAGATGCTTGGATTCGTCACACCCTTAGTTCAGAGCATAACAAGACTCCACTCCAATTATGGGTGCAAGGCCAATTTGAAAATGTCAGGTCTGTTGATGATGAAGCAGTTCCTAGTGATAATGGCATTGACTGGGGAGGCCCTGTTAGTACAGATAATTGTGAAGATAACATTAATGTAGACATAACAGATTGTCCTTTGAATCAGGATCAGCTGAATGATCTCAAGAGGTTGAAAGAGAATGATATTAAGCTGTCACCAACAACACCATGGGAATGTGTGAAATACTACCTAATAGCAAAAGACTTTCTTAGAGAATGCACTCAAAACAGTGATCACTAGATACATGTGCCATGGATTTATGGAATATTTAGAAAACATAAAAAGTCTGCTTAAATAGCGAGATGCATTGCAGTTCATACTCAGCAATAACCTTGTTCAAAGGGCAGTGATGTGAATTGGAAACCAGAGTGTTTATATCTTCTTGGTCTATTGTCTTCTGTGGACTTTTAATGTAATTTGTGATTGATACATGCAGCCGCCACCCTCCAAAAGTGTCCTAGTCACATTGTCCCATGGCAGTAAATTCAAACAAGTAAGGAACAAGTGAATTTATTTATTTTCAATGATTGTTAACAATATGTGAATACAAAAATGTTGCTACCAAAATCCTAAAATACTTTTGGCAAATGATTTCAATTAAATATCAAATCAAAAATTTCAATCAAATTAATATTAAAGCGCCAATAAAACAAAACATTGTCTCCCTGTTTTCTTCAAATACTTTGAAAGAACATCTAGCTTGTGAATTGAGAATAATCATCTTATATCTCCCTCAATTATGAATAGAAAGTGTTGCCACTTTGTTTGAAGTGTTGTTCTTAGTCACTATTGTTTCCATGGAAATGCACTCACTTCCAGGTCCCCAAAGCTAAAACATGAAAATGCAATGTTTATGCAAACTAAAATTGATGAAATATGAACTATTATGGATATAACTTCATGTACAATTTGTTAATGTAAATAATATGGAAAGGTGGTAATTTGTTGTTTCGTTGTCGCTTCAAAACAACTAATTAATATTTATAGTGTTGCCAATATTACTATTGTACTTACATGTGTGTTGAATTTCAAGTCAATACCCACTTAGACCATGACCTTTTTCCAGAGTATTTGTAAATGTAACCATTTAATACCATAAAGTACAAATTACGGTAGAACTTTTGCCTCAAAATTTGGGAGTGATTTGTACTTTATGGTATTATATTTTAAATACAGTACATGTAGATCCTAACCTTTCAAATTTTGAAACCAAGAAAAACATTTTAATCAAATCAGTATTTAATTTAAACAATCATTAAATAGCTTTGTTTATCTGTTGTTGTATCTAATAGACCCATTTTGTGCTAAGACACTGTTGACCTCCTTGATAAAAGACACATTTATACAGGGTAGCCTCGAATTGTGGTAAATTAATGGTAAATGGTAAATTCGTTGTTTCTCATGTTAGATCCTCTCAGCATAGTCTACTTGATAAAGGGACTTGAATTTAGAGGTGGTAAGCTTCTCCTGCTTGTTTCCGAAGATGGCTTCAAACACTGACTTATGTGCCATCATAATGTCAATGCTGTTCATACCTGCAAGGAACTGCGTGAATTCAGAATGAACACCATAGATGAAGTACTGTTTCAGTAAACAGTCGATAATTTCTTCCTTGTTTACAAACTTTGAAGTATATATCCTTGAGTAGCCATATTGTGCGATTGCATCTGAATACTTGTTTGCAACTTCAGAAAAATCACAGTCTGATTCAGCTGCAGCAAGAGCCTCCAGAATCAACTTCATATCAGCATCACAAACTGCCTCAATAGCCGATGCCTTGTCAGACACACGACCTCTGACAAGGTTGTAGCCTTCTTCTGATAGGCACCGGGGACCATTTCCCCCTTGTAATGCACTCCACGCAATGAACTTTCCAGCCTCTGCATACTTGTTCGAGCTCAGAAGATTAAGGCCATGGGAGAACCAAGGCCCTTGGAACACTGCAGATCCTCTGAGGGCTACCATGAGAAGACGGAAGAATTCCCGTTTTGGCCCACCTGCATCCACACCCAGCTCACCTCCGGGCCGTTCTCGTGTGGATTTTGTGGAGTTCTCTCTTGCCCACGACTCGATTTCGTCCAATGCCCGCATCAGTTCGTCTTCTTGCTGGCCATCGTCCAAATTGGGGTTAAACGGAGAGTATGACTTCATGGTCACCTTTCTTGTTTCGTCGATCGTTGCTCTCAGTTGCTCTTCCGAATTGTACTTCGCTGCTTGTTTTTTTCCATGTTTTGATCCCGTAAGCTGCCACCAATGTAACGGACCGAGGATAGGTAAAGAGAGAGATGACTCACGGCGATAGTTCGTTTGTAAGTGCGTTTATTGTTCGCTACTGCGATCAAAATCCAACTAACTTACGGTTACAATTCGTCCTCTATTTATGTCTATAGCTATGTGAAATCATCCTAGAGTTTGGTTACATTTACGTCAACTATGATCTAGATCAGTCTCCTCACAATATATCCCAGAGGCTGCTCTATTCTCATTTTGGCTTTGTACTTTGACTATATTGAAGTCAAACTATCTCTCCCACTTCTCTTTGAGACTTTATATTTTGGATTGCCAGAAGCATTTAGATTGTTCACTATCTCGTTCTTTTGTCTATTGAGTTGGAATTGTAATTATATATAACCCATACATTTTCGCACACGCGAAAACGGGGCATGTACAATTTCACTGGACGAATGTCATGTAATATCCCAGTTTTCTTCAGCAAAATCGCCATAAATACATATTTTAAAGCACATTCGTGTTATTTTGTTGTTTTCATATTCAACATTGTGCTATTTAAAGCACATTCACAGGAATAAAATTAAGAAATCAATATTGGTATTTCTATGGGCTACTATTTTATCGCTTTTAGAAGGTAATTTGAAACGGTTTCGTTGCTCAAATAAATTTCTTTTACGTATCTGTTGAGGTATTCACTTGGATTTTGGCTGTACGAAACAGGTGGAAAACCAAGTCAACACATTGATCTGACTTATTAAACTTTAAAAATGATAGACGTTTCGGTCTTTGACCAAAGACCTTACGAAAAATTACGAAAAAGACTCTTATAAACGTCAGGGATCTTGACACAATCGTCCTCGATCTTTTGTCTTTATTTGAGTACCAAGCCTCAAGAAAAAGTCTCTTGTGGTAATTTCCCTTCATGTCCACAATAGCCATGTTGTCAAAATCGAATGAATGAATTACACTTGGATTGGAGCTCTTGAAATTCAGGTGCTTCCTTGCTCTCCAAGACAAATGTGTTGCAGCACTACCACAAATAGCGGAAACTGAATTAGTTGTACGCTGACAAGCCATTCGTAATCCCATCTACTTCGAAATAATAATTGTCTTTCCAAAAATATCCCAGTAGTGTATAATCAAATGGATCCACTGGAAACTGTCTGTATGCACGGTGTAAATTTTACACGTTCGTAATTTGAAAGAGCTTTAGCTCTTTGACGTTAACGTGTATAAATAAACGATTGATTGATTGATTGAAATTGAATTTAAAAATTTAACAACCTGAACCAACATTCGCCACTAACTGCGAAATATAATCAACTGAGGGAGAAGTCAATGTAAAATATTATCCTAGGTATGTCGAGGCAGAAATACGACCATTAACAGACGAGCCCACTGGACGGCAGCTAATATTATTTGATGTTCAGCACTGTCATTGTTGGGCACTGAATTACTGTTTTGTTCATTTAACATGGTTTGTGCCGAATATCAATATATATATTTAGTATATAATATAGACTACAGGGTAATGTGAGTCGCAGTGCTCCTTCAATTCTGTGGTTGGTTGACTTCACATATAACTTCCGATGTAGCTTATGGGAAGCCTCGAATCCCTGTCCAGAATACTTGCACATAGAGCCAAATTGACGCATCAACATGGACGCATGCTCAATTGTCAGGTGCCAATAATCACCAGTTCCAAGTTGATTGCCAAACAGGTGCCATAAAACATAACCCCAATCTTTACGCTATCGTAGGATAATTGTGGTAAATACTTTGGTAAGAGACGTGGATGTAGTGTGCCTTCTGTTTCCGGATTTATAGAGCGATTTATTTAACATTAACATTCAACTTACCTATACATCAACGGTATCTATACTGTTGCGGTCATCCTCAAAATCTTCAAAGCACATGATAAGTGTAATATCTCTCCATTGAGTGCCAATCTTAAAAATACAGATTTGATTACTTGGACTGATCATTCCCTGCATTCAACAGTGCAGTTACATACAGTCGGTTAGAAAATGGCATCAATAACATTTCCCATTCTCCATATCATCTAACTGGTATGTTTTCTCTGTTGCGTGTAGCTTGTTTCAAACATTAAATTCCCTTATTTCGAGTTACAAAGACAAAATTAGCTGCTGGGCCTGGGTTATAATAGGGGGAAGAGTGGGAGCAGAAAAAAATATATATTAAGAAGGATATAGGATGTCTACAGTTACACAGCTTTATACATTTCTAGAAGGAATGCAAGTAAATTGATTAATTCCCATAACCGATATGTACCAGTAATCGAAGGTATATTGGCTTTAAATTTGAGTATAAATAAAGATTATGTATGGAAGTATGTGTATGTATGTACCTGAAAAAGAGCTCGCTCTGATGTTGCCCTTTGTGATTTTGTCTTCTGGTTCTTTCTTTCTTTAATAGTTACATAATCCTTCTTAAAGTTGGGAGGACCAAGGTCTGACAGTTTGTTATTCAAAATATCCAGTGAACTGCACTCGTAGGCATACAGCCCAATGAAACCAATTACTTGTTCTGTATTGCGCATCTCACAATGAAGGAAGCAAAGACAAACGTCAGATAACTCTACCTCCAGTAGAAACTCGAGATTATCATGTGCGCCTTTCCATCTGTCATCACACACAGAAAAAAGTTTCACTATGTTACCCTTACTATCAAAACATTTGGTACAAACATCTCCAGGATCCACATTAGGACATCTACGACACTTTTCAAAAGCAAAAAGGAAAAAATAGAGAGAGAATAATAAATAAATGCAGATTAAATGCAAGTGAGTGAATGAATAGAACAACAACAATATAATAATAATATATTAGTTCAAACCCTAACTGCTGTACAGTACAAACATAATTATTTATCAAGTCCCTTTCCACCAAGTTTAAATTCATCGTTATCTTTCTTTTTGGCAAGTAAGTGAAGTGCTTTGTAGTCCATAGTGACTGTACGCAAAGAGAGAGAGAGAGAGAGAGATCAGAGAGAACTTGAAATTGTTATTCCTAGAATTTAAGAATTAATAATAACACAGTGAACCCCTACTAAGTGGACACCCATGGGATCCGGTGAGCCCCTGTTAAGCGGACAGAGTAAACTAGGTCCCGACAATTCCCTCCCATTCTTACTGTGGTCGGTGGCATCCACCCCCTGGTGCCACAGTTGGTACCAGAACAGTGTGATGGAATGGAGCCTCAACAAGTGTTACTATTGTAGGGACTGCCGGGACGGATGGAGCATTCAGTGAAGACAAGGACTGAATTACGGCCAAGTTGTTGGATTACCTCAACTGGAAATTGTAGAGCAGTCGGGATAACTCATTCCAATTAGCCTTTTCCATATAGAGCGGGAAACTGGGTTCGAGTTGGGACCGCAAAGCATGTATGGATTGTTTGGAAGGACAAAAATAGTAATGGCGTCCTTCGTAAAAAACAACAACTCGACTTTCCATCCAAAGAAAATATTTTACTCACCGAATAAGACATCCCAGGAGCTAAACTTCCACGGGAATCAATAGTCGAATATAGCGTGGTTCAGTTGAGAAGATGGCTTCTGTGTAGAGGAGCAAAAACTTCGGTGGAAAAGGCCGTTTTGACAAGCAGGTAAGATTCCATACTTCGATCGATCTCATGTACCAGCATGACAAGTTTATCAAATACTGGATATTTTAGCATCGATTCATAAACTAATTGCTTATCTCCGTTATTTTATAGGGTGCAATACTACATAAAGAGTGGATTGGATTCCCAAATACTTGCGAGACCCAGATCAAAAAGGACTTGTTGAGATTAAATATATTCAAATGACTGAACAAGAAAGTTTGTGTGCAGATTCTTTAATGAGAAAAATAATCTGCTCAAGAAATAATGATGACATTGAACTGAACACTAACCATCAGTATTTATACTATCAAGTACAGCATCAAATGTATGTCACTAATAGGAAATGGACAGATTTTGTTGTCAGTGGGTCGAGAAGTAATTATCTCTTCTGCTAGAGAGTATTTTTCTCTGAAGAGTTTTGGAATGCAACATTTCCAAAATTGTGTTCTTTTTTTCAACAGTGGATTGCTCCTGAAGTTGCATATCCAAGGATAAAATTTGGACTAGCCAAGATATATTTTAGATCTTTGTGATAGAGTGAATTTCATTTAACCCTTGAAATATATATATTAGTCTAATACACCTTAGTAGACACCAATATCCATTGTTTTCTTTTGTTTGGTATTGACTATTATTACTATTAATAGACATTGACTATTATATATTATTTCACGGGTTAAAATAAAATCACTCTACATTATTGTATTTGTACTATATCATTAGTCAAAATCACTGTAAGGGGTATGCACCTTTCTTGTGAATCAAAATAAATTAATATTTAATCATGATAACTGCCATTTAGCTAAGGCTAATCCCGGCAGGAGGGGCAGCGGCCCCGAGATTACATAACAATAATGGTACAAAATTAAACAAACAAACAGTACATTTTGGTAAACTGTCATTGAATGTCAAAACAAGTTGATTTCTTTTGTTGATAAATATTTATTTCATTACTTGTATGTCTTGCAGACAAACGAATGAATAAGGGCCTGGTTATAAAGTGGATCAGTACCGTACTACCATAATACTTTCAATATATTAGAGTGCAAACAATATATCCATGACATAGCACTGTTTTCAAATAATACACTATATATAGTGCTATGTCTTTCACCAGGGGTATTTTGTTCTAATAACTTTACATCAAACTTGTTGAAAAGGTTGTTTATTAATATTAATTTATCAAAGGAGGGTGGAAATTACTTAATGCACATACTACAATTAATATATCTGACGCTACTTGAGATGAAACTATTGGGATCCTGCGGTCGAAAATGTGCCAGTTTTTTATCCTTTCCATCATCCTCTCCACATGAATCCTTAGACTTGCAACTTTTTTGTTATGTTCTGTTTGTTCTTTTGAAAACTGCTTAATACTCCTAAGCATGTGTGGGATGATAAGTGTAGCTCCAACTGAGGCCAGCTCATCTTGGCAGTTGAAACCTTTGTCTGCCATGACTTGATCGCCTGGTCTCAATTTACTCAGAAAGTCACTCTGAATAACTATTTCCTTATCAGAAGCACTTCCTGTGTTAATAACACCACTGGGACTGATACCTATTAGGGCTTTCATAGTATTTCTTGACTTGTATGAAGAATAGCAAGTAGATTGATTATTTAATTCAGAGGGCTTCTCCATCTCAACCTCAGTGCAATCAACTATGGTTGTTAGGTTGGGATAAAATTTCCTAAACACTTCAGGCATGTAGAGTTTGGTAACATCAGGTGGTGGGATGTTTATTAGTGGCTCAAATTCACAGCGAAGAAATCGAAGCCAAGTTCTGATAATTCTGCACACTGTTGCCACTGATATATTAAAACGATGTGCAAGGTCTCTTTCTAGTAGTCCAATTCGTAATCTCATCATCACAAGTGTGAATTCCTGAAACTTAGTTAGGGATCGAGGTCTTCCAAGCTGCTTATCCACATCAATGTACACCTTTTCATGTTCATAACTCAGGTTGTTTGCAGACTTTTCCACAATCTTGTAAATCTTGTAACATAAAAGCATGGCGTCATAGTCTGGAAATCCAGTATAGAATGTAATATCCAATTCACTGTCCTTGTACTTTTCAATGTCGAATCGAACATGATTTTCGAAGTTGAGTTTCAGTCGACTAACTTCGTTCTTCAAACCTTTATTTTCTGACTGAATAATGTCGTTTTCTTCTCGAAGAGCCAGAAATTGTCTTTCTAATTCAAGAAGTCTATCAATGTCTTCACCAGAAAGTATAGTTTCAGTCGCTTGTTGGTTGTTGTGTGGTACATTTTCGTTGTCAAGGATGCTGTTGTTGTGCAGCGATTCGTGTACTTGCTCGTTCGTCGCTGCTTCCACTCTTGTCTTTTTATTTGGTCGAGCCACTGTCTCCTCAAGTGGTTGCGTATAATTTCTCTCCGTTTTGGTGCCGTTTTTGTCCAGGGGAAGATCGTTGGTAGATGATTTCGGCTTAACTTTATCCCTCCTTCGAAGTGAGCTGAACAAACTCGAGTGGCTTGAGACTCTGGCTTCAGCGTTTCGTTCCTCAAAATATGCTTGTATATCTTTCTTTGATCTTCGTTCTTCGGTATTCTATAGAAGTGAAGTTCAGGAGAATTTCTGAAGCTGTTACAGCAGCCAGGAACGCAACAATTAGAATGATGAGGCATTTTTCTTCAAAGGGTTAGCAGTAACCACACGTATCTCTTTCAAAATTTTCCGATTCTGTCCTTCCAAACAATCCATACATGTTTTGCGGTCTCAACTCGAACCCAGTTTCCCGCTCTATATGGAAAAGGCTAATGCTAACTTTGCTGCAGAACAGCTGGTACCGAGATAGGCGTAGTTTGCGTGGCTTGGTAACACAAGGCATGTCTATATAAAAGGTTCTATTGAATGGGAATGTTCTTTGTCGACTTTGAAGGAATACTGAACCATAGCATAAAGCCCAGGCTTGCCACTATGTAATAAAGCGAAAATGCAATAAACACTGTTATTTTTAAAAGCTGTCCGACTGGTGTCGTCGTTGTCGTTGCGGTTGTTATCATGGTACTAATCTAAAAGTTAAAAGAAATAGTTGATAAACCAAATAAATTTTCAAAAAAGCATACCTGTTATAATATCTACTCATTGCATATGGCACCAGGACACAAACGATGTGCAACATGCGAATCTGCAAACACAAATTTAGTTTGGTTAATAATAGTTTCTATCTCCGATCAAACCTATTCTTGACTCTCAAAATACCGTATTGATACTTTCATAATACTTATTTTCTATGTAAGAAATATCTAACCTCACCATATATTATGTTTTACCAAAGCCCCTATCAGGGTATAAAAATGTCAAACCTCATTGGACTAAGATGTCATCGATTTCATTGTTCATTCAAGGTATAATTTAAGATTTATGAATTTTTTTGTTAGTGTTTTAAAATTTAGGCGCACAATGTAAATGGCAATATAAATAGACCGAGACCATTTTGATAGGACTCCACGTTTTCCACTTTGGTTGTAGAAAATGGGGAGATATACCACACGACACCTAGCCTGCGTGGCGGCCCAAGGGTACGGATCGGAGGGACTAGGGATCGGAAAGGGATCGGAAGGGATCGGAAGGGGACTGAGGAGAGGAGGGGAAAAGGAGGAGGAGGAATGGGGAAGAGGGTGGGAGGGAGGGCCTGCAGCGAAGACTCTTGATTTTACCGAATTTTACGTCCACCAAACGGACGCTAAATTCCATTGGTTGATCCGGCGCGAGACGAATTCTGATTGGTGGAAGCCTGTAACACGTTGACAAGCGATTTTGAAGCTTTGCAGATTTCTTAGGACAAACGTCGAACTATAAACCGAAATTGGCTCATGGTTTTTACATTGTAAATAGAACGACGTTTTGTGTTTGAAAACTAGAGGCGTTTTGAGCGTTGTGACAAAGTCGCTCCAGAGTCATTAATTTCCGACTTGGCTTGAATCTATTTTTATAGAGCGAGAGACGAAGGTGATTTTGACGAGTGAAAGCCGAACATCGGATTAGTTTATGATATTCAGAAGGGAGCAACGGGAAGGGCTAGAGCGACTTCTACCGAAGGAAGGACTTGTCGGCTATTTTTTTTAACGACTAGTGATTCTAGTTATCACTCCTTTTGGGGGCATTATCAAACCACCCAGATTATGAGAAGTGAAACGCCAGGTTTAAATAAGGGGTTACCATATTTGTACTCTCAACAATTCTCGAAGATGCCTGACCGGCGGTCGACATTGTTTATGCATCTGGCAGGAGAGAGTTACAGATGATCGATTTCTTTCCCTTCTTGAAAGAGATAGATGCTAGGCTAGTATTTATCGAAACAAGATCCATACTTTTACTCTTAAACTCAAATCGCATAACCGACACAATTCATTCACGTTATTTTATATTGATTTTCGACTTTGACGATAGAATCCTCTGGACAATTTCTCTGAAGATTTTACATGTGTCGGCAATGTTTTGACAAGAAACGAATAAGTATGTTTGATAACTCCAACGTGGTTGGTT
>JAUJYZ010001336.1:0-80000 GCA_033675265.1 Actinostola sp. cb2023
CTCCTGAGAGGCTCCTGAGAAAATCCTGAGAGGCTCCTGAGACTGAGGCTCCTGAGAGGCTCCTGAGAGGCTCCTGAGAGGCTCCTGAGAGGCTCCTGAGAGGCTCCTGAGAGGCTCCTGAGAGAGGCTCCTGAGAGGCTCCTGAGAGGCTCCTGAGAGGCTCCTGAGAGGCTCCTGAGAGGCTCCTGAGAGGCTCCTGAGAGCTCCTGAGAGGCTCCTGAGAGGCTCCTGAGAGGCTCCTGAGAGGCTCCTGAGAGGCTCCTGAGAGGCTCCTGAGAGGCTCCTGAGAGGCTCCTGAGAGGCTCCTGAGAGGCTCCTGAGAGGCTCCTGAGAGGCTCCTGAGAGGCTCCTGATAGGCTCCTGAGAGGCTCCTGAGAGGCTCCTGAGAGAGAGGTTCCTGAGAGGCTCCTCCTCCTGAGAGGCTCCTGAGAGGCTCCTGAGAGGCTCCTGAGAGGCTCCTGGGAAGCTCCTGGGATGCTCCTGGGAGGCTCCTGCATGAAAAGGCTCCTGAGAGGCTCCTGAGAGGCTCCTAGGGACGCTCCTGAGCGAAGTTCCTGAGAGGCTCCTGAGAAGATCCTCAGAGGCTCCTGAGAGGCTCCTGAGAAGTTCCTGAGAGGTTCCTGAGAGGTTCCTTCCTGAGAGGCTCCTGAGAGGCTGAGAGGCTCCTGAGAGAGGCTCCTGAGAGGCTCCTGAGAGGCTCCTGGGAAGCTCCTGAGAGGCTCCTGAGAGAGCTCCTGAGAGGCTCCTGAAAGGCTCCTGAGAGGTTCCTAGGAGGCTCCAGGTTCCTGAGAGGCTCCTGAATAGGCTCCTGAGAGGCTCCTGAAGGCTCCTGAGAGGCTCCTGAGAGGCTCCTGAGAGGCTCCTGAGAGGCTCCTGAGAGGCTCCTGAGAGGCTCCTGAGAGGCTCCTGAGAGGCTCCTGAAAGCTCCTCCTGTGAGGCACCTGAGAGGTTCCTGAGAGGCTCCTAATAGGCTTCTGAGAGGCTCCTGAGAGGCTCCTGAGAGCTCCTGAGAGGCTCCTGAGAGGCTCTGAGAGGCTCCTGAGAGGCTCCTGAGAGGCTCCTGAGAGGCTCCTGAGAGGCTCCTGGGAAGCTCCTGGGATGCTCCTGGGAGGCTCCTGCATGAAAGGCTCCTGAGAGGCTCCTGAAAGGCTCCTGGGACGCTCCTGAGAAGTTCCTGAGAGGCTCCTGAGAAGATCCTCAGAGGCTCCTGAGAGGCACCTGAGAAGTTCCTGAGAGGTTCCTGAGAGGTTCCTGAGAGGTTCCTGAGAGGTACCTGAGAGGCTCCTGAGAGGCTCCTGAGAGGCTCCTGAGAGGCTCCTGGGAAGCTCCTGAGAGGCTCCTGAGAAGCTCCTGAGAGGCTCCTGAAAGGCTCCTGAGAGGTTCCTAGGAGGCACCTGAGAGGTTCCTGAGAGGCTCCTAATAGGCTCTCCTGAGAGGCTCCTGAGAGGCTCCTGAGAGGCTCCTGAGAGGCTCCTGAGATCCTGAGAGGCTCCTTGAGAGGCTCCTGAGAGGCTCCTGGGAGGCTCCTGAGAGGCTCCTGAGAGACTCCTGAGAAGCTCCTGAGAGGCTCCTGAGAGGCTCCTGAGAGGCTCCTGAGAGACTCCTGAGAGGCTCCTGGGAGGCTCCTGAGAGGCTCCTGAGAAGCTCCTGAGAGGCTCCTGAAAGGCACCTGAGAGGTTCCTGTGAGGCACCTGAGAGGTTTCTGAGAGGCTCCTAATAGGCTCCTGAGAGGCTCCTGAGAGGCTCCTGAGAGGCTCCTGAGAGGCTCCTGAGAGGAGAGGCTACTGAGAGGCTCCTGAGAGGCTCCTGAGAGGCTCCTGAGAGGCTCCTGGGAAGCTCCTGGGATGCTCCTGGGAGGCTCCTGCATGAAAGGCGCCTGAGAGGCTCCTGAAAGGCTCCTGGGACGCTCCTGAGAAATTCCTGAGAGGCTCCTGAGAAGATCCTCAGAGGCTCCTGAGAGGCTCCTGAGAAGTTCCTGAGAGGTTCCTGAGAGGTTCCTGAGAGGTTCCTGAGAGGCTCCTGAGAAGCTCCTGAGAGGCTCCTGAGAGGCTCCTGAGAGGCTCCTGAGAGGCTCCTGGGAAGCTCCTGAGAGGCTCCTGAGAAGCTCCTGAGAGGCTCCTGAAAGGCTCCTGAGAGGTTCCTAGGAGGCACCTGAGAGGTTCCTGAGAGGCTCCTAATAGTCTCCTGAGAGGCTCCTGAGAGGCTCCTGAGAGGCTCCTGAGAGGCTCCTGAGAGGCTCCTGAGAGGCTCCTGAGAGGCTCCTGAGAGGCTCCTGAGAAGCTCCTGAGAGGCTCCTGAAAAGCTCCTGAGAGGCTCCTGAAAGGCTCCTGAGAGGTTCCTGTGAGGCACCTGAGAGGTTCCTGAGAGGCTCCTAATAGGCTTCTGAGAGGCTCCTGAGAGGCTCCTGAGAGGCTCCTGAGAGGCTCCTGAGAGGCTACTGAGAGGCTCGTGAGAGGCTCCTGAGAGGCTCCTGAGAGGCTCCTGGGAAGCTCCTGGGATGCTCCTGGGAGGCTCCTGCATGAAAGGCTCCTGAGAGGCTCCTGAAAGGCTACTGGGACGCTCCTGAGAAGTTCCTGAGAGGCTCCTGAGAAGATCCTCAGAGGCTCCTGAGAGGCACCTGAGAAGTTCCTGAGAGGTTCCTGAGAGGTTCCTGAGAGGTTCCTGAGAGGCTCCTGAGAAGCTCCTGAGAGGCTCCTGAGAGGCTCCTGGGAAGCTCCTGAGAGGCTCCTGAGAAGCCCCTGAGAGGCTCCTGAGAGGCTCCTGAAGGCTCGTGAGAGGTTCCTAGGAGGCACCTGAGAGGTTCCTGAGAGGCTCCTGAGAGGCTCCTGAAAGGCTCCTGAGAGGTTCCTGGGAGGCAACTGAGAGGTTCATGAGAGGCTCCTAATAGGCTCCTGAGAGGCTCCTGAGAGGCTCCTGAGAGGCTCCTGAGAGGCTACTGAGAGGCTCATGAGAGGCTCCTGAGAGGCTCCTGAAAGGCTCCTGGGAAGCTCCTGGGATGCTCCTGGGAGGCTCCTGAGAAGCTCCTGAGAGGTTCCTGAGAGGCTCCTGAGAGGCTCCTGAGAGGCTCCTGGGAGGCTCCTGAAAGGCTCCTGAGAAGCTCCTGAGAGGCTCCTGAAAGGCTCCTGAGAGGTTCCTGGGAGGCAACTGAGAGGTTCATGAGAGGCTCCTGAGGCTCCTGAGAGGCTCCTGAGAGGCTCCTGAGAGGCTCCTGAGAGGCTCCTGAGAGGCTCCTGAGAGGCTCCTGAGATGCTCCTGAGAGGCTCCTGGGAAGCTCCTGGGATGCTCCTGGGAGGCTCCTGCATGAAAGTCTCCTGAGAGGCTCCTGAAAGGCTCCTGGGACGCTCATGAGAAGTTCCTGAGAGGCTCCTGAGAAGATCCTCAGAGGCTCCTGAGAGGCTCCTGAGAAGTTCCTGAGAGATTCCTGAGAGGTTCCTGAGAGGTTCCTGAGAGGCTCCTGAGAGGCTCCTGAGAGGCTCCTGAGAGGCTCCTGGGAAGCTCCTGTGAGGCTCCTGAGAAGCTCCTGAGAGGCTCCTGAAATGCTCCTGAGAGGTTCCTAGGAGGCGCCTGAGAGGTTCCTGAGAGGCTCCTCATAGGCTCCTGAGAGGCTCCTGAGAGGCTCCTGAGAGGCTCCTGAGAGGCTCCTGAGAGGCCCCTGAGAGGCTCCTGAAAGGCTCCTGAGAGGCTCCTGAGAGGCTCCTGAGAGGCTCCTCCTGAGAGGCTCCTGAGAGGCTCCTGAGAGGTTCCTGAGAGGCTCCTGAGAGGCTCCTGAGAGGCTCCTGGGAGGCTCCTGAGAGGCTCCTGAGAAGCTCCTGAGAGGCTCCTGAAAGGCTCCTGAGAGGTTCCTGGGAGGCAACTGAGAGGTTCATGAGAGGCTCCTAATAGGCTCCTGAGAGGCTCCTGAGAGGCTCCTGAGAGGCTCCTGAGAGGCTCCTGAGAGGCTCCTGAGAGGCTCCTGAGAGGCTCCTGAGAGGCTCCTGAGAGGCTCCTGAGAGGCTCCTGGGAAGCTCCTGGGATGCTCCTGGTAGGCTCCTGCATGAAAGGCTCCTGAGAGGCTCCTGAAAGGCTCCTGGGACGCTCCTGAGAAGTTCCTGAGAGGCTCCTGAGAAGATCCTCAGAGGCTCCTGAGAGGCACCTGAGAAGTTCCTGAGAGGTTCCTGAGAGGTTCCTGAGAGGTTCCTGAGAGGCTCCTGAGAAGCTCCTGAGAGGCTCCTGAGAGGCTCCTGGGAAGCTCCTGAGAGGCTCCTGAGAAGCCCCTGAGAGGCTCCTGAAAGGCTCCTGAGAGGTTCCTAGGAGGCACCTGAGAGGTTCCTGAGAGGCTCCTGAGAGGCTCCTGAAAGGCTCCTGAGAGGTTCCTGGGAGGCAACTGAGAGGTTCATGAGAGGCTCCTAATAGGCTCCTGAGAGGCTCCTGAGAGGCTCCTGAGAGGCTCCTGAGAGGCTACTGAGAGGCTCCTGAGAGGCTCCTGAGAGGCTCCTGAAAGGCTCCTGGGAAGCTCCTGGGATGCTCCTGGGAGGCTCCTGCATGAAAGGCTCCTGAGAGGCTCCTGAAAGGCTCCTGGGACGCTCATGAGAAGTTCCTGAGAGGCTCCTGAGAAGATCCTCAGAGGCTCCTGAGAGGCTCCTGAGAAGTTCCTGAGAGATTCCTGAGAGGTTCCTGAGAGGTTCCTGAGAGGCTCCTGAGAGGCTCCTGAGAGGCTCCTGAGAGGCTCCTGGGAAGCTCCTGTGAGGCTCCTGAGAAGCTCCTGAGAGGCTCCTGAAATGCTCCTGAGAGGTTCCTAGGAGGCGCCTGAGAGGTTCCTGAGAGGCTCCTCATAGGCTCCTGAGAGGCTCCTGAGAGGCTCCTGAGAGGCTCCTGCGAGGCTCCTGAGAGGCTCCTGAGAGGCTCCTGAGAGGCTCCTGAGAGGCTCCTGAGAGGCTCCTGAGAGGCTCCTGAGAGGTTCCTGAGAGGCTCCTGAGAGGCTCCTGAGAGGCTCCTGGGAGGCTCCTGAGAGGCTCCTGAGAAGCTCCTGAGAGGCTCCTGAAAGGCTCCTGAGAGGTTCCTGGGAGGCAACTGAGATGTTCATGAGAGGCTCCTAATAGGCTCCTGAGAGGCTCCTGAGAGGCTCCTGAGAGGCTCCTGAGAGGCTCCTGAGAGGCTCCTGAGAGGCTCCTGAGAGGCTCCTGAGAGGCTCCTGGGAAGCTCCTGGGATGCTCCTGGGAGGCTCCTGCATGAAAGTCTCCTGAGAGGCTCCTGAAAGGCTCCTGGGACGCTCATGAGAAGTTCCTGAGAGGCTCCTGAGAAGATCCTCAGAGGCTCCTGAGAGGCTCCTGAGAAGTTCCTGAGAGATTTCCTGAGAGGTTCCTGAGAGGTTCCTGAGAGGCTCCTGAGAGGCTCCTGAGAGGCTCCTGAGAGGCTCCTGGGAAGCTCCTGTGAGGCTCCTGAGAAGCTCCTGAGAGGCTCCTGAAATGCTCCTGAGAGGTTCCTAGGAGGCGCCTGAAAGGTTCCTGAGAGGCTCCTCATAGGCTCCTGAGAGGCTCCTGAGAGGCTCCTGAGAGGCTCCTGAGAGGCTCCTGAGAGGCCCCTGAGAGGCTCCTGAGAGGCTCCTGAGAGGTTCCTGAGAGGCTCCTGAGAGGCTCCTGAGAGGCTCCTGGGAGGCTCCTGAGAGGCTCCTGAGAAGCTCCTGAGAGGCTCCTGAAAGGCTCCTGAGAGGTTCCTGGGAGGCAACTGAGAGGTTCATGAGAGGCTCCTAATAGGCTCCTGAGAGGCTCCTGAGAGGCTCCTGAGAGGCTCCTGAGAGGCTCCTGAGAGGCTCCTGAGAGGCTCCTGAGAGGCTCCTGAGAGGCTCCTGGGAAGCTCCTGGGATGCTCCTGGTAGGCTCCTGCATGAAAGGCTCCTGAGAGGCTCCTGAAAGGCTCCTGGGACGCTCCTGAGAAGTTCCTGAGAGGCTCCTGAGAAGATCCTCAGAGGCTCCTGAGAGGCTCCTGAGAAGTTCCTGAGAGGTTCCTGAGAGGTTCCTGAGAGGCTCCTGAAAGGCTCCTGGGACGCTCCTGAGAAGTTCCTGAGAGGCTCCTGAGAAGATCCTCAGAGGCTCCTGAGAGGCTCCTGAGAAGTTCCTGAGAGGTTCCTGAGAGGTTCCTGAGAGGTTCCTGAGAGGCTCCTGAGAGGCACCTGAGAAGCTCCTGAGAGGCTCCTGGGAAGCTCCTGAGAGGCTCCTGAGAAGCTCCTGAGAGGCTCCTGAGAGGCTCCTGAGAGGCTACTGAGAGGCTCCTGAGAGGCTCCTGAGAGGCTCCTGAAAGGCTCCTGGGAAGCTCCTGGGATGCTCCTGGGAGGCTCCTGCATGAAAGGCTCCTGAGAGGCTCCTGAAAGGCTCCTGAGAGGTTCCTGGGAGGCACCTGAGAGGTTCATGAGAGGCTCCTAATAGGCTCCTGAGAGGCTCCTGAGAGGCTCCTGAGAGGCTCCTGAGAGGCTCCTGAGAGGCTCCTGAGAGGCTCCTGAGAGGCTCCTGAGAGGCTCCTGGGAAGCTCCTGGGATGCTCCTGGGAGGCTCCTGCATGAAAGGCTCCTGAGAGGCTCCTGAAAAGCTCCTGGGACGCTCCTGAGAAGTTCCTGAGAGGCTCCTGAGAAGATCCTCAGAGGCTCCTGAGAGGCTCCTGAGAAGTTCCTGAGAGGTTCCTGAGAGGTTCCTGAGAGGTTCCTGAGAGGCTCCTGAGAGGCACCTGAGAAGCTCCTGAGAGGCTCCTGGGAAGCTCCTGAGAGGCTCCTGAGAAGCTCCTGAGAGGCTCCTAAAAGGCTCCTGAGAGGTTCCTAGGAGGCACCTGAGAGGTTCCTGAGAGGCTCCTAATAGGCTCCTGAGAGGCTCCTGAGAGGCTCCTGAGAGGCTCCTGAGAGGCTCCTGAGAGGCTCCTGAGAGGCTCCTGAGAGGCTCCTGAGAGGCTCCTGAGAGGCTCCTGAGAGGCTCCTGAGAGGCTCCTGAGAGGCTCCTGAGAGGCTCCTGAGAGGCTCCTGGGAGGCTCCTGAGAGGCTCCTGAGAGGCTCCTGAGAAGCTCCTGAGAGGCTCCTGAGAGGCTCCTGAGAGGCTCCTGAGAGGCTCCTGAGAGGCTCCTGGGAGGCTCCTGAGAGGCTCCTGAGAAGCTCCTGAGAGGCTCCTGAAAGGCTCCTGAGAGGTTCCTGTGAGACACCTGAGAGTTTCCTGAGAGGCTCCTAATAGGCTCCTGAGAGGCTCCTGAGAGGCTCCTGAGAGGCCCCTGAGAGGCTCCTGAGAGGCTCCTGAGAGGCTCCTGAGAGGCTCCTGAGAGGCTCCTGAGAGGCTCCTGGGAAGCTCCTGGGAAGGCTCCTGGGAGGCTCCTGCCTGAAAGGCTCCTGAGAGGCTCCTGAAAGGCTCCTGGGACGCTCCTGAGAAGTTCCTGAGAGGCTCCTGAGAAGATCCTCAGAG
Organism: Actinostola sp. cb2023; assembly: GCA_033675265.1. Taxonomy (NCBI): domain Eukaryota; kingdom Metazoa; phylum Cnidaria; class Anthozoa; order Actiniaria; family Actinostolidae; genus Actinostola; species Actinostola sp. cb2023. The sequence continues at coordinate 7,411 of JAUJYZ010001336.1, forward strand.
GCTCCTGAGAGGCTCCTGAGAAGTTCCTGAGAGGTTCCTGAGAGGTTCCTGAGAGGTTCCTGAGAGGCTCCTGAGAGGCTCCTGAGAGGCTCCTGAGAGGCTCCTGGGAAGCTCCTGAGAGGCTCCTGAGAAGCTCCTGAGAGGCTCCTGAAAGGCTCCTGAGAGGTTCCTAGGAGGCACCTGAGAGGTTCCTGAGAGGCTCCTAATAGGCTCCTGAGAGGCTCCTGAGAGGCTCCTGAGAGGCACCTGAGAGGCTCCTGAGAGGCTCCTGAGAGGCTCCTGAGAGGCTCCTGAGAGGCTCCTGGGAGGCTCCTGAGAGGCTCCTGAGAAGCTCCTGAGAGGCTCCTGAGAGGCTCCTGAGAGGCTCCAGTGAGAGGCTCCTGAGAGGCTCCTGAGAAACTCCTGAGAGGCTCCTGAGAGGCTCCTGAGAGGCTCCTGAGAGGTTCCTGGGAAGCTCCTGGGATGCTCCTGGGAGGCTCCTGCATGAAAGGCTCCTGAGAGGCTCCTGAAAGGCTCCTGGGACGCTCCTGAGAAGTTACTGAGAGGCTCCTGAGAAGATCCTCAGAGGCTCCTGAGAGGCTCCTGAGAAGTTCCTGAGAGGTTCCTGAGAGGTTCCTGAGAGGCTCCTGAGAGGCTCCTGAAAGGCTCCTGAGAGGTTCCTGGGAGGCTCCTGAGAGGTTCCTGAGAGGCTCCTGAGAGGATCCTAACAGGCTCCTGAGAGGCTCCTGAAAGGCTCCTGGGAAGCTAGCTCCTGAGAGGCTCCTGAGAGGTCCCTGAGAGCTAGGCTCCTAAAAAAACGAAATTAGGTCCTCACATCGTAATTTTTCCCCTTCGCTCACGACCTTTCCTCCCCACTTTGGATCATCTCATTCATGATATGAATCGAATGTCGCCCCGACAACGACTATAAATATGGAGACTGTTACTTTATAAATACTGAGGTATATACAGTTGAACTCCGGTTGCGACTACTCTCGTAAGCGACCACCTCTCCGACTAAGCGACCATGCAGTTAAACAAAATACCAAAAGTTCAGTTCTAAGTCAAATCACTATAGTTGAATACTCTCGTAAGCGACCGCCTCTTGTAAGCGACCACAAAGCTTGATATTTTGGGTGGTCGCTTACGGGAGGTTCGACTGTATATACATAATTACATACATACATCCAAAAATTTATCAAATACTTCTAGCATATATCACGAGTGAAAAAAAAAAAAAAAAAAAAAATTTCGACAAAACTAGACTTAACTTTTCAAATTATCCTATACATATTACATCTCAGCCAATCTGAGCTCACCATTTCTATGAAATACAGAGCGGTATTTCATAGATTTTTCTATGAAATACAGAGCGGTATTTCATAGTTTGTATTAGCCAATCAAAATGTTGTAAATGCTTTTTTCTTCCACTGGACGCGCTCGCGTCGTGTTGCTACATATATTTACCAATATTTGCATAAACATTGTTTTTAATTTCGAAATCCAAACTCATTCAACGATTCAAAGCGTTATAAACATGGCTTCAAGTTCGAGAAATAATTCAAATCTTCCTTCACTCTCAGAAGAAGCGTTAGAAAACAACAGTTGACACGACGAATTCGAAATTCATAACATTTATTTCTACGAAACTCGAAAAGCTAAGTAGAAACGACTTGACAGTTTTAATTGTTGACGTAATATGTATAGGATAATATGGTTATTCCATGGTTTTCTATGGAATACGAGCGAAAATTTCACTCAAAAATTATATTATTTTAGTATACAACTCGCCTAAAGGCTCGTTGTATACCAAATAATATAATTTTGTCGTGAAATATTCGCTCGTATTCCATAGAAAACCATGGAATAACCAATAAATATTAGATATAAAAAATAGACGGTATATATGAATATATATAGGTATAATAAAATGCAGGTATTTCGTACTACACAACTTGGATGCGAGCGCGCGCAGGCTAATTTTTGCGAGTCCGAGACGCCTTTTCGCCAATGTCCTTTGTTTTCACAATTCGAGACTCTGATACGGATTTTTGCGAAAAAGGAGACTTCGAGACCCGCGAAATTTGACCGAAATTTTGGTGTTACGCCTGATTTCATTTCCTTCGTTTACCTTCAACACAGTTGTAGTTCTGTCCATCACTTTCAATCATACACACGAGTTGTCCACTACAAAGCTTGTTGCTACATTTGGCTGGAGGGCGTTTATTGTAGTTCATGTAGCGCGAACCAGTCAAGTAGGCCAGACTTTCAGGATTGGACAAGTGATTAGCGCTGTTCATCTCACAAGTCCCTTTACTTTGGTAAAAGTTGATGCTGTGGCAATTTTGCTGCGATGCACATTGTTCAATACATATTTCCCATTTCGGCGCCGATGAGATTTTCATAACGTGTCCTTGCAGTTTGAAATTGTTTTGAAAATACGGGAAGCCGCAAGGTTCAGCCACTGTGTGTACCCAGGGAAATAGCACCAACAGCAAAATCATCATGTTCGGTTTTCTAAACATCATACGAAATTAAAGTAGAACAAGCAGTATGAGGCATGGAAGTTGATGAAGAGTCAATGCACGTACTCACAACATGGGAGCTCGTCTCTCCCAACACATATCTATTATATAACCAAATTAAAATAGATTGACCCTTAGCTAGAGTCCGCGCTCGCACCGTGGTCAAGCACCGTCGTTTTTCGCAATGCATACCATTATTAACATATCGAAAAATTCAATAAAACCGGCCGATTTGAAATATAATATATACACAATTTTGTGAAAGTCCCTTTTGTCCCTCGAACTATGGGACAATAATTTGAACATCATCGTATAAGAAACATGATCGACTTTTCACAGTTCCTTCTTTTGAACTGGCTCGTTTTTTGCTGACTCATCTAATTGTTATTCAGTTTTTTTCGCGTTCGATGTACTTTTAGATTGTGAACACTGATTTGTATTTACATTACTTAGACCGAAGGTCAAACGTCGAACTAACCTATTAATTTTGAAATAGGTTCATGGTTAGAACGTCGTTTGTGTTTGAAAAGGCGTTTGTGCGTTGTGGCAAAGTCGCTCCAGCGTCGTAAATTCCGACTTGGCTTGAACCTATTTCAAAATTAATAGGTTCGACTGAAGTTCATGGTTAGTTCAGTTTGCCCTATAGGTCTTACTCTCGCTTTCGCGCTTTCGAACAGTAACGACACTCTCGGCTGTCGCGCAAAGAAAGATAGAGCGACCACATGCAGATAATATACATGGCTACCGATGTCCCTACACATAATCCAAGCAGCCAGTTTTAGTTTTGCGGGAAAAAAAAAAATAAAATGACATTTTTGAAATTTCGTTAAAAAATTGGATTTTGCTAATATTTTGAATTCGCGGACATTGTATTTGTCGACAGACCACACAGTGGACTATTGCTATCAGTATACAGTAATTGTGTTGTTATTACTACTGGTTGTAAAGAACTGCGGACAAAACCCCCTGAAATTTATATGTATAGCTATTTCAAAAGGTAATAGGTGATAGGCGAAAGGCGACTGATGGGCGACGGCGAAGGCAAGTTTAAAAATCCTCACATCGATTGAACGTTATGGACAGTCCTATACTGCTTGATTTAAACATTGCCAGTGTTTACAGGTTTCGAAATGACTTATCTCCTTTCTCCCATTGACTTTTGCACTTATTATGCGAACCCCACGCGCCGGGGCTTTCCAGAGACGACATTCATACATTCACGTACGCGACTCTTACACACTTCACTTCAGTATTCAATAGAATGACGGGCCTCAGTTCTGTACATACCTGCGGTGTGCGGTTGTTTAAATTTAAATTTTCATAATTAAAGTCGATCTAAAACAGTTTAAAATAACGTGCTTTAGACCTCTTGGTCAAGTGTTAAACAAAATACTTCAAAGCTATGCTCTAAAATTCTACATGTTAAAAATTATCTTATTTTCTATAAACTACGAGTTAATTACTTTTTAACTTTTTTTATTTATCAAAAACGTTTTTGGAGTTTGTTTGTTGTTGCGTTTGGTGAGCCAAAATGGTCGACTATTTTTACATTCGATAAGTATATTAAGGCCTGACACATGAGCCCAATTGGCATAAAAACCATTATTTTCTATAAACTGAAAACTATTCATTCTTTGGAGATAAAACTTCACCAAGATGTTTAGTCCCTTGAGTGTGTGAAAATTTGATGTGGTTTATTGCATGTGCTGGGTCACGTGACAAATCACATGGCAACATATGCCCAAATATTTCAGCTTAAAATGGGGTACATAGAAACTTTTCTAAGAATAATGAATCAGATGTCAAAAAGTTACATTTAGAAAGGTTTTTCTAAATCCGCCTTTTAACGTTGTCCTTAATCATTAGTTATAGAGATAATTGATAAAACAGGTCACGTGACCAATCCAGTTATTTGCATATTTTTATTTTTATCGTTAATGAGAATATGTAGACAGCATTAAAAGGCGGGATTAGAAAGATATCTACCAAAAGTATTTACCGAAACATTAGTTAGCGTTCTAAGAAATGTCTCTACGTACCCCATTTTCGATTGAATTTTTCAACCAGTCTTGGCCACGTGATTTGTCACGTGACACTTCATTTGCTATTATCGCGACTAAATTGTCACAAATTCATGGGTCTTAGCATTTTGGAGAAGTTTTAGCTTCAAAGCATGAATAGTTTTCAGTTTATAGAAAATAATGTGTTTATGCTAATTAGGCTGATGTGTCAGGCCTTAATATACTTGAGAGCTTCCTTATTGTAGGAGAATTTAGTAAAGCTCGCGCACATGCGCAGACGTTTGACCGAGTCCCTGGGCACTCGTCGATGCGTTTTCCCGAGCACTATATACGTCTTGCGAATCTCGATCTTGTGGACGAAGTTCCGATGATTTTATGAACATACTGTACGTAAGATCAACGGCAGTCCCTGCCAATTTGTACGTTATTATCGATGCTTTACAGTGTGACTACACCAACCAAGGCCACCCAAACAAATTTTCATACAAATTATCCAATCACAATTGAGTATTTAAACAATAGAATCTGCACAAATGTTCAAATTTTCGCTTTAAAAGCATATATTTTACTTTATATGTGTATGTATATGATCAAGAGTGAACAAGAAACAGTTTAAATTGTAGAATTCGACTTCATTCTGTTATTCACCGTCACAAATGTGATTAGAAAATTTGTATGAAAATTTGTTTGGGTGGCCTTGGTTGGTGTAGTCGCACTGTAATATTCAAGCGAATTAACCAGATAAGTGTTCTTATTTTCCCCCACAAATTTATCAAGTCAAATACAACGTTATTCGTTGCTGGAAGCATTCATCAAGGTCACGAACGATTTAGTGGCATTTCTAGGAGAAGCTATTAAGGACAATGTTATTTTATGAGTGTTTCAGTCAGCGACGACAAAGCCGCCATTTTGTTTGTTTATCTAGATCTCTACTCAATACAATACACTACATGTTTATTCATGTTTATGTTTATGTATAATAATAATAATAATGTACATAATATGATTGCTGTAAATTTGTAATAAATAAAAGGCTTTAGAGGTTTAAAAAATGTTCAAAACGTTTTCGACCATTGTGTCATCTTCATCTCCCATTCATTGAAGATGACCCAATGGTCGAAAACGTTTTGAACATTTTTTTAACCTCTTTAATCCTTTTATTTATTACAATAATAATAATAATAATAATAATAATAATAATAATAATAATAATAATAATAATAATAATAATAATAATAATAATAATAATAATAATAATAATAATAATAATAATAATAATAATAATAATAATTGCTTGTATAGCGCCTATACAGGACTGTTCTAAGCGCTGTCATACAAAGCAAAAAATATATCAAGATAAATAGGACTATTCCAGCTTGTAGGTCGATTTAAATAGGAAGGTCTTTAGTTGGGACTTGAAGCTGTCATGTTTATGTTTATTTTACTTGGGATCTATGCAGTGACGAAATAAGTTATGCGATTCCTCTATTGTTCCAGTAAGTCTATTGTTCTCTGGAGCGGCATAGCGGATCACAGGTAACACTATTGTCGATGGCGATCGAGAGTCTCTAGGATTATAAGTACAATTTGATTTAAAAAACTTATTGTCAGCCTCATTTACGATATATTGATAACTAATAATAATAATAATAATAATAATAATAATAATAATAATAATAATAATAATAATAATAATAATAATAATAATAATAATAATAATAATAATAATAATAATAATAATAATAATAATAATAATAATAATAATAATAATTATTATTATTATTATAATTATAATTATAATAATTATAATAATTGTAATTATAATAATATTGTGGAAGTTCCATGTGAATGTGTACGCATTCTCATTGCAAAATATAGTCAGATATTTAAAAAAATGAATGGAAACTAGCGAGTGCACTAGTATGGGCTGCGTCGGTGTATAATGATAAATGCAATGGTTGAAGGAAATCTATAACACCGTAAAAAAGAGTACTTAACTTTTCTGACGTTTAATTAGAGCCTTAGCTTAAAATAAAAAAATATATACATCTAGCTAGAACAGTTTAACGTAGCAGTCTTTTGTTGAAATAAGTTTAAATAAAATTAGTAGTTTTGTCTTTCGAAGGACAGTCATGTCGTCCCCTGCTGAGTGTTCAGCTGTTAGCTTCACAATTACATAATCATTTAAAACAGTTCAAAGTGCCGCAGACATATCTATCTGAGTGTGAATAGCAATATTATATCTTCAAAGGTACACATCTGTGACATCCGTGTACACAATTTTGATAACTTGAACTTACTCTAGCGCTTGCAAAATGGTCTCAAAACTAGATGCATAATAAGGCAATTCTTTGAAAATGGCCGCTAGAGTGCAATTTAGAAAAGCTTGAAAACTAAATAACTATTTAGTACTAAATAGCACTAATGAAATAATAGAAAACAATAGAAATAGCACTATTTAGTACTATTTAAAATTAGTAATATTTCAAATTTTTTTAAATTGCACTCTAGCTGCATAAATAATAAACTAAATATATCTATGAATAGCACGCATCGTTCAACAGTTATTACAACTTATGGTATTTGGAACTTTAAGATGCATTCCGGTGAAGCTAGGTTTCCTAGCCTCAGATGCAGACGTTTCCGGTAGTTCTCTCTCATTCCCATGCACCCTCCAACATCGTTGTGGTAGGAGAAAAGCGAAGCAACTAAAACGTCTGCAAAGGAGTGTAAGGTTTTCCATGCACGCCAAACAATTCCAGTCTCAAAATTCAGTAATATATCGGTTTAATTTGTAAGTGAACAAAACATAACTGCTTAATATTCCTCCAGCTCGACCCGATGCAAATAAACCGACTGTGTACCCGAAATTAATACAGATCGAAATGAACTATTTTAGAGGGATTTTCAGATGAATGGGAACTGGCTACGGTGTACCTTTTCGCATTGAATTTGATAGTACGCTTTTTGATTGATTCAGAAAGGAAGCCATTTGAGTGTCACGGTATCGTAGGTTTCCCACTCATACGAAAACGAATCTATATTTCAGATAGGTTATATTGACCGGCAGCGCATGCAATCAGTGTTTTGGTGCGGAACTGAGCAACACTTTTCCCGTTAATGCAAGAAAAACGACTGTAGAATGATTCTAATCTTTGCTTAGATGTAGTTATGTAAGTCGTTTTTTAAAATGTCAAACAGCTGGTTAACAAAATTGTAACTAAAAACTAAAAACTTATACATACCAAAGGAATGAATGACAATCGGTGTATTTTACTTTGCCAAGCAGTCGACACCTCCGACCTGTTCGTATATGCGGATGGAATGGGTCGTTTTCGTATGAGCTAGTGGGAAACCTACGGCACAGAGTTACAGTCGCGGCACGGAATCGAAGAGATATATTCAACCAATCACAGCGCACAAAATAATTGCTCAACCAATCAGAATGCTTGGGCACGACACAGTGACCGCATGGCACGAATTACCGTAACGAATCCGAATATATATCCCCACTGATAATAATAACAATAACATTTATTAAAAGCTCACAATATGGCTTTTCAACAATTAATTACAACACAGAAAATCAAGGCGGTGAAACGGATGTGAAATAATACATTATTAAAAACCTTATATGGAAGTAGTATAATAAAAATAAAAATAAAAATTAGTATAATAATAATATAAATATAAATTAGTATATGATATTATAAAATAACATATATATAACGCGCGCTCTGATTGGCTAGAAGCTCCCAAAAACCGTGTTTGTAAAAGCTTAAGTGAATATAGAGCAGATTTCGATCGAATGACTGTGAAAACTTACGGCACGGATGTGCCGTGCCGTGCCGTGCCGTGACCGTGATGATTTAGGATTTCGAATGAATCCGTGCCGTGACCGTGCCGTGCCCGGTGCGCCGTGGTTTTTCACAGTCAACGAAATCTGCTCTAAACATGGTTTCCGTGACCTTGACAGACCTTGAAGCGATATGCAGTGGTATGGATTCAATTCGACAAATATATTTTTTCTGTTGTCAAACATGTTTTATTTACTTAACAAAAGCCATATAATTATATAATTTCTTATTTTCTCACGTTCAACTTCTATCTAAATGTGATTTTGTTGTTTTGAAGCTGAAAATGACATTGAATAACGAAGAAAACTAAATGGAACTCACATAATTACTAAGCGTTCTTTGAGTTCTATAGCTACAATATTTTATCAAGTGTACGACTGAAAATAAGAAACAATTGCCCATTACAAAAAAGAGCAAGGGACTGGGAACGAGTTTATTAGAATTAATGTAATTACGAAATTAAGTATATGACATGAAACAACATGTTGAAATTATCATATGTGCAAAGTTTGATGTGATTTGAGTGAATTCTGTCGGAATTATAAACTTTTGAAATTTTGAGCGAAATTCAAAATCAAATATTCACTATAAGCTTAAACTTAATTTTAGTAAAATGTGTCATAGAGAAACAATATCGTCGTGTGTCTCAAAAACATCCATCGTTTATACCTTCTTATTGAGAAAAACTATGAAAAGGTTCAAAAATACGACAAAAACTGTAGATTTGGCTACCTGACATCGTGCTCAATTCATCAAGTTGTCAAATATTTCCGAGAAAGTTTGACGTCTTCATTGAATCAGCTCAGCTTTTCTCACTTTTCTTCGTCTAGTTTCGTGTTCACAGGATACACAATTAAACTAACAAAGGAAGCATTCTTCTGTAATTTTCTGACAGAACATAGCATTCTTCAAAACGATTTTCCTGTCAAAACACTTATAGTAAACGTTGTCGAGTCGCTTTGCCATTTTGATTTCTTTCGTAAGATTTGATTGGATGGTGAGCCATTTCTGATGTTTTCAGGAGAATTGCACATTTGATCAATGAAAACTTGCGTAAAGAAAACCCTGTAGTTATTTTATAAAAGCAATACAACACATTTTTTGCTTAAATATAAGGACTTTTGTAGGATTTAAATAAGTGAAAAGTGGATGCTTAGGTAGACGATCGAGGTCGAGAAATAACATATCAACATTTTTGGGCATTATAACCATTGTAAAAGCGCGATGCCTCGCCGGGCGCGATGCCAGTTTATCAGCGGGAGCGCCAACCCGGCAGACATCCGCCATTTTGAATGTCTAATATCAGTATTTGCCGGGGCTTGTCCAGCATGGGACATTACGTCAGAAGTAGAGACGGACGGCCCAAAGAGGGCTTCCTTTTTCTCCTTATCCTCAACTAACAACAACAACAACAACAGCAACAACAACAACAACAACGCTAACTTTATTCAGTGTACCACTCTTTAAATTATTTTACATTTACATATAGAGTGATGGCACTTAACCCGTGAAACAGAATGATATTAACCAAGTAGATATTACTAGACACTAATTCCATTGTTTTCTTCTGTTTTGATTTGACTATTAGTCACTAACTATTGAAGAAATGGTTCACGCTTAGCGTGCATCCAACGAGTTATGGATGCACGCGGGAGGTTGCTAAGCACGAAAGAAGCGTAAGAGTCGCACGAAGCGTAGCCGAGTGCGACTCTAGCTTCTTGAGTGCTTAAGCAACCTCCCAAGTGCATCCATAACTCGATGGATGCACGCTAAGCGTGAACCATTTCTTTTATAACATATAGCCATCACATTTTCTGGAGAAAATATGGAATACAAGGATTTTATTTGCTGATCAAATACGAAATTCTCAATACGTTACATATAATTGGCTAACGCGCGCCAAAACAAATCGTCGTTTGACAACATTTCCACGAGCTAGTTTACCGCTTTTAAAGCTAACTAAAGCGGCTTAGATGCGATAGTAAATGATCCAAATATTACAAATGTTTGAGTTTTGAACTGGAATACTTATGTCAGAATATCGGCAACGAAAAAGTAATTTATTTGAAGACAGAATGGCTCTCGTTGGAGTTTTGAACGATGTTTACATTTGCAAGACGAAGACTTCTGTTGTATGGAGGGACATTAAGGTAGCGTTCAATGGCATAACGGAATCCAAGTAAGGTTGATTTTTTTCGCCGTATTTTGCTCTCGCTTTAGCATAAAAGCGCCTCAGGTTTTGGTCGAGCTGGCCAATTGTCATCGACTCCAGTTGTGTTTGGATTTTCTTTTCACTACACCAAACTATGTTTTATGAAAGAGGAAATAATTAAACTATTTTTTTATTTCAATATCGACATCATGAACTCACAATGTTTAACGAAGCAAAAAAAAACCTGAAGCCTTGTAGTTGTATGACAAGTTTGTCAGTTCAATGCGTTGTGTGACTAGACGGCATTTAATATTTTTATTGGTTGTCCGTTGTCAAGCTACAAACAGTTTTTGGTGAAGTTTTTATCGTCTAAAAATACTCAAAACTATTACCACATACCTTTAAAAGTTGATACAGACCAGCTAGTTGTTTTTTTGGTCTTTTCAGAGTGTCGTTCTGACACAATTTTGTCCAACTCTTTATCTGACGATGGAAATCTTTGACTAATTGCTTTTCCCTCGATTGGAAGCCAGTTACTAATTGAATTCAACGTCGAAAGACGGCACTGGATCAACACCTTCAGAAGGTGGATTTTCAGCCATTTCAAATATTTTTAGTTAGTCTTATTTAAGATTCTTATTAGTTTTAGTTGACAAAAGTACCGAAAAAAGTTTTCTTGTACGTCGACCAACTTCCGACCGACAAAACAAATCTGACGTCAGCGTGCAACCCATGGGCAAATGGTCCACGGTAAATTAGCCAATCAGATCATGTGATTTCGTTTAGCTATGTTATAACTATTCCTTTTAATAGAAGAACATACGCTACAGTTTACAATAATAATTAGTTGTAGAGTGCAAACAATAACACCGTGAAATTTAACAATTAGGCTACGAGTTCGAGTTTTCTGTGAGTCGATAGTCAACGAGGCGCGTAGCGTCGAGTTGACTATATGAACTAATAGAAAACGAGAACGAGTAGTCTAATTGTTTTAGTAGAAACCAACTAGCATACTTCCTTCGAATTTATACCAATATCTATTGATTTTTGCTTTGTTTTTTGTTCAAAAAGCCGGCTTTTTGACTATCTATCACTCAATAGATAGCGAGTACGTTAGCCAATCATATTGCAGGATTCGTGATAGTATGCTAGTTGGTTTCTACTAATACTAATTAGTAGAATTACACAGGTGATTATAGAAAATCAAGCGCGCTGATTGGTCGAGAACTTCGGACTATTTCTCGATAGTTACCTACAGCATTTTGACAAAATGGCTGCCAGTTTTTGAAATATGAAATAAAAATTTATTTTCTTTAAAATGTTTATTTATTTTTATTTTTTCAAATAATCACCTGTGTAATTCTACTAAAACAATTAGTCACCTCAGGCTCAGTGAATAGCAGTGATAATAACCTCGACTTCGTCTCGGTTATTATTCACTGATATTCACCTCGCCTTTGGTGACTAATTGTTAAATAGTGTTATCTCTATTGTTTTCTATTGTTTCATCGGTGCTATTTAGTACTAATTAGTTAGTATTGTTTCACGGATATAGAGCGATTCCAATAAACCTGGGCATTACTAACTACACCATTACACACTATTAGACACTCACTCTTTTCTTTTGTTCCTTTGCATCTAATAAACACGGACAGATAATTAGTAGTGTCCAGGTTTATTGGAATCACTCTATTGTTTGCACTCTCTAGCACTCTATTAAATCCTGTACAAACTACAGTTTACCGGCAGCGAGTGCTATCATATAGCTATCCCTGAAGAAGTAGTGCCCACGTTTATTGGAATCACTCTATTGTTTGCACTCTCTAGCACTCTATTAAATCCTGTACAAACTACAGTTTACAGCGAGTGCTATCATATAGCTATCCCTGAAGAAGTAGTGCCCAGGTTTATTGGAATCACTCTATTGTTTGCACTCTCTAGCACTCTATTAAATCCTGTACAAACTACAGTTTACAGCGAGTGCTATCATATAGCTATCCCTGAAGAAGTAGTGCCCAGGTTTATTGGAATCACTCTATTGTTTGCACTCTCTAGCACGCTATTAAATCCTGTACAAACTACAGTTTACAGCGAGTGCTATCATATAGCTATCCCTGAAGAAGAACGCATGGTTCTGTACCAGGATAGTCAGGAAGATGTAGTTGATATTTTTCACACAGTGCTGTAGGTACAAATCTACCTCCAAGGTAATGATAGCGACCCTTGAAATGCTTGGCACATAGTTTAGGTGCCGTGAGGGAAATTAGAAAGTCTGGTTGAAGGCCTTCAGGGTTTCCTTTCTCTACATCCCATCCTGAGTAAAACAATGTCAAAATTAGCATTAATAAGTGCTTCAAATTGGTAGTAATGTATTTCTGTTTGATTTACAGACCTGTGTGAGACTTTCAAAGCAATACACATGTACATGCTCAGTCAGATCGTTCATTACCACACATCCTTTTTTCTGACTTCATTCTTATCTAATCCATATGTACATGTAGCTCAATGTACATTTGTAGTTTCACATTGTATATGTAAATACCCACATCAAATGGAGCACTGATGGAGGCAGGGGGTTACAGATCGGGTAGAGGGTCGGCACCAATCACCCCTTGGAAGAACACTTTCAAGGGAAGAGATACATTTGTATGGACACTTTGGGGGCTTTGGGGTTTAAAGGGGGGTACTCTGGGCGGGGCAGACTATGGGGAACTCCCATACATGAGGTGGCGGGGATGCTTGTCATACATTTTAGGTTTGAAATCCGCGATTTGGTACCACTTAGGGGGTCTCAGATTTAAAAGGACCCAAGATGGTACCTTTCAGGGAGTTGTGGATTGTAATAATATATTTCAACCCCTTGACATTTACTTTGTGAAGCTTCTGCAGGCATCATAAATGAACCACAAGAAACTTATTGTTTTAGACTTGGTACATCTTAGGGTTGAAAATAATTTTATGCCACGCCCACTTGGAAGAGACTCAGGTACCTTTTAGGGGTCATTTTCAAAATTATCGACAAGCAGCCCGCGCCTGTCACTTTCGTATGGCATTATACCAATTTAGTATAATTATAGACTTGAATATCTGAGTTTCGCTCGCTGTGATTGGTTGGGCGATCAGTGATTATGAGATGATATCACTGGTCGAGAGTGAAAGTACTAATAAAACATGTTTTTTTAAATCTTGAATTTAGTCTTTTCTCTGATATTCAAGTTTAAAATTATACTAAAACAATTATTCACCTCAGACTCAGTGATCATGGTGAATATTCACTTTGGCCATGGGCAACAGGTCACGTAGAGTCAGTATTTTGGGCCTCCGAAGCTCTGTTTAATATCAGGTCTGTATTTGTTTCTGATGACCTTTAATAGATATCCGAACCCCCAACAGTAATCCGAACCCTGGCATCTGGTTTTAAGAAACAAATACAGACAATAACAGAGCTTCAATCCGAAGAGCTTATAAGTGATACGGAAAATACAAATATTACCCAAAATACTGACTCTACGTGACATGTTGCCCGTGCTTCACCTTTGCTGAATAATTGTTAAATAATCAACATCTAAATCATCACCACTAGACTATCAAATTCATCATCATCATTTTATCACTGCTACCATCATCAATCATCAAATTGACATATAAAAACGAACCTGATGGTACATCTATAGAACATAGAGGGACTTTCACATCTTGGAATGTTCTCAGTACATCATCAAACGGCGCACGGACATCTCCTTTGAAGCTAAATCCAAAAATAGCATCAACAACTAGTCTGTACTCCTTAGTTATGTCTTCTGAGGATGGCAGTGTATCAAGGAAATGGATGTCCATTTTTTGACATTGTGTCACAAGGTTGTTCATCAATGGCTTGTTTGGTCGTTTGGGGTAGAAGATGTCTGGTTGATAACCCTGAGATGATACAATTACATTATCATGAGTGATGGAGTTAGAAAAGCAGGCACCCGTCTCCAGGGGTCTCAGGAGAAGCTATAGCAACTGTTGAGATGAAAATAGCCATCTGTCCTGGCTAAAAAATTGGCCTAAGTAAACCAATCCGGGCGTGGCTTTAGCTTTATTTGACCCCAAAAGATACAATGTACCATATTCTAAACAAGAAATATTACAGGTTTCCTGCCTGTAATATTTCTAGAATCCTAGAATTATTATTAAGGGCAAGAATCAGTTGGAACAGTTGTCTTCAAAAAAGGCATCTTGAGGTAGTGGAGCAGAGCAGCTACTGTAATTCCCTGGCTTGTATATATATATCCTACACATAGTATTATATATAGTGTAACCTTGGCCTCTATGCATCCCACATGTCTCTCTCTTTTCTTTAAATCTCTTGCTCTTTGTGTGGGAGAAATTGAAGGGCTCCCTGCAAGAACAACGTAAGTGATCTCTGATCAAAATCTAAATTCTCCTCGAGATTCTTTGAATTTCAAAGGAGAATTTGGGATTTGATCACAAGTCACTTATTCCGTTCTTGCAGGGAGCCCTTCAATTGGAATAAAGGCCTCCTCATGCAGCATCAATAAAATGTCTGGATCTCAGTCACAAATGCTCTACAGCCTGAAATTTATTGATCTTGCCCTTTTCTAGGAGTTGAGATGACACCACAGGAAGCCCAAGCTCTGTTCTTGTGGCCAAATTTAAAAAGAAATTATGTATGTGAAAATATATAAACTGTATTTTTGAGAGTAATCTAAAAGAAAAAGCTTTGAAACTCACATGGAGTGTTACTGGTTGTGTTATTTTGTCCTGGTAGCGGTTTCAGTTTATTTGGACCACTTTTACTGTAGCCCCTTGTATACATTGTACATGTATAGCTGCCAATGTGCAGCGAAAAGGGGCTAAAAGTGGTCCAAATGAGCTGAAACCACTACCAGGGCAAAATAACCCAACAAGCAACACTCCATGTGAGTTTCAAAGTATATATATATCATATGTTCACATACATTTCTTTATAACGACCACAAGAACAGAGCTTGCATGCATGGCTTCCTGTGATATAGCTAATTGCATAATCGTTGTCGGGTTGAAAATCATGAAAGCTATGACCAAAAGGAATTATGGGAAATCGAAACTCTCAAATAACAACGTCAAATGATCGACCTTTTTATCCAGACTTGTAGGATCTTAGTTAAATAGCTCATATACCTTCAAAACTACGAGAACATTGAATATATCTGTATGTAATGCGGGTTATGAACTGATTTCCCATCCATCATTGCGGTCTCAGCTTCTATGATTTATGATTTTCAACCTGACAACGATTATGCAATTAGCTATACAGCTATTTCAAAAAAGGTTGGTGCCAGTTTTGTTGCATCTTGCATGTTGCATGTTGCATACCAAGCCCGAAATGTATTGTGGATCATATGTAAACAATGTCTGCATGCACATACAGAAGAAAATATGCTGGCTTCATATTGCGAAGATAAAGTTTGGGAAAATTCCCAGAGTCCATATTGTTGTGACCTTTCGCTGACTCCATTCACATCGCCCATAGTGCATTTCGGGCTTGGTATGCAACATGCAAGATGCAACAAAACCTTTACCAACCTTTTTTGAAATAGCTGTATACGACTCTCACATGCAACCCCGTACATTTTAACCTATTGTCTTACAAATAGTTTCAGATGTCTAGCAGCCACCAAACCATCACCACCATTGTTACCAGGACCACTTGCAACCAGTATTTTGTTGTTCTGATCGTGTCGTGGATAGGTCTTGGCTAAGGCAACTGCTACTGATAGGCCCGCTAACTCCATCAACTGATCAACACTAAACGCATAATCACTGAACAATTCCTTGTCAATATTCTGTGCTTCTGTCTGGTTCAGATACTTCATATTGCTCTTAGAACTAGAGAAACGACTGATATATAAACGAAGCGTGGAGAGTTTAGGAGCAGATCGCCAAAGGAATAACATAAGAACAGAAACTATTACAACGAATAAAGATTTCTTGTACATCAGAAAACACAGGGATCCCAACCAAATTGTTCCCCATGGTCAGCGGTTGAACATGAAAGTCATGCCCAGTCTATAAATAACAAAAGTATAAGGAAACAAATGACGAAAGATGATTCGAATTACATTTTAAAATAATTATTTTCTGTTTGTTTATAGCTGGAACAAATATGTGGACCAAACCCGAAGAAGTACTACTAGCTAATGCGTTATGGTGAGGATTTTTGAAACGATCAAGTGATTTTTCCCATGTTTTTTTGCACTTTAAAACACCGTGAATCCTCAGTTGACCTTGAAATTGATGTCTTGTCGTTCTTTGTAATTTTTAGGATCACGGAACGAGCGAATCCTTACTTTGTGCTGCAGAAAAGGAAGGGACATGGAGGTGGAGGACTGACTTCGCTATTGATAGGAACTTTGGACAATGTTCTAGACTCTAAAGTAATAATTGTTCTTTTGAACTAAACATCTAGTAAGCTTATAAGCTCTTATTATAGCTTACTTTATAAGCTTATAGTTTTACTTATTACTGTTTAACACAAATGACTAATGCAGTCTTCCCTTTTCATAGTTAATTTTTAATACATTGTAATTATGCCTGAAGGAAACTGAGGGATAAAACCCCCTAAAGTAGCTGTCACTCCTAGTTTCTTTAATTTTAAATGGATGTTATATATTATTTTTCAATTTTTGTTTAAAATTTATAAGCATACTGGTAATGTATACAGTTGTAAGTCTTACTTCCTTATTATACTTATATATGTAGTTATTATATGGGCATGGACAATTAATACAATGTAAAGTGTAGAATCCTGCATGCCTTTTGGAAGATAAAATACTCGACTCTTAGCAATTCTACGGACTTTTAAAATTCACCACTCCTTAATAGTTATAGAGTGGTTTTCGTATGAGTGGGAAGTAATTATGGTATGGTTCGTGCCGTGCAGTGACTGTATCGCGCCATCATTGTGCGGTATCCAAGCATTCTGATTGGTTGAGAAATGATTTCGCACGCTGTGATTGGTTGAATACAATGTGTTCGATTCTGTACTGTGACCGTAACTCTGTATCGTACAACAAACAAACATGTAGATTTCCCACTCATACGAAAATGACTCTATAGTTACATGTAGAGTATATGTACTGTTTATAATGTACATTCATGCATGTATACGTACACACAAATGTACATGTGTATCAAGTGGTATTTAATGTAGCATTTATTGAGTTATTGTTTGTATTTTCAGCCTCTACCATTTCGTATTCTTCTTCAGTTGCCAAACTCTGACGTCAGTTATGGTAATTTATTAATAATGAAATAATCTCATGAATCTTTTTCACTCTGTTAATTCATTATTAAAATAAAGATTTAAGCTCATAAACATGCACAGTATGTAGAATTTAATAATCAGTGAGACCAAAATATACCAATATTATTTTAATGCTGTACTGTATGGCATTTAGTCTGGAACAGGTTCTCAAATTTAGATTCTTGTCATGCAAGACAGGGTCAGAATTTTGTGGGTTCACTTGAAAATTGGCTATGCCCGAAACGTCAATAGGCCCTTTGCAGTTTACAGTCACATGCCAATATATCGCTTGAATAACGAATGAACTGAGCCGAAGAGCCCATGGGAATGGCTCTGCTGACTGGCAAACAAACTTTGAGACGTTGATTGAGAAAGATGGAGGTTTCTTGGTGTTGCAGAACACCAGATGACGTTAGACAATGAACACAAAGGATGAGAAGAATGAACTTGAACCAAAACAATACCCTGCATACAAAGAAACCTAACCAAGAATACAATGCAGACTGTAGCACCAAGAAACACCCAGAAAGATCAACAATCAACTGGAGGTTGAAAAATAGCATTTCAAACAGATTTCTTTACTGTCACTACTGATATCATGTAAGATTCTTCAAATAAATAAAGTCAGATTTTTTTGCCAGTCAGTACAACCATGTGATCGTAATCCTGCAAATGGCCTATTACTCTTAATGTATTCATTTCTACCTAAAACACTAGAATATGTTTTTTGCCATATCCAAAGCTGATTGGCTAATACTGTATTAATAATAAATAATAATAAGCAATTATTGGACGAGGTTGAGCAAAATATAGACAAGTCACGATATTTTGCGATAACCGAGTTCAATAATACTCCAGTTTCAAGTTGTTTAGACACTGCTGTACTTCTTGACAAAAGACGCATTTGCTCAGCCTTAGCCTCAATCCAGAGAATAACCCGTGGAATTAAAAAATGATTCTATTGTCCTATGTCAACATTTTTCACATTCTCGTTGGTATTTGTGAATAATTTACGCTGAATTGAGGCTAAGGCTGAGCAAATACGTCTTTTGTCAAGGTGCGTAAACAACTCGAAACTGGAGTATTGTTTTATCATTCGACTCATTAGTCACCTTTTTGTGTTTGAAAAAATGTGCATGCTTGTTCTTTTTAACTAAACTATTGTCAATCTCTTCTTCTGACAGCTCGGGAAAATGAGCTGCCATGTTTACACTGTGAATGATCAATAGTGCGCAGGCTCAGACAGTTATTTGCAGCGAACATTGCTTGATCTTCACTGCGCATGCTCAAACTATTATTTGTACACAGTTTAATTTGCAGGTCTTTCAGCCAATGAAAACTGCAGATAGAAATGAGTCGAATGATAATAAAATTTATAAAGCACTTACAAATCGGCTCTAAGTGCTGTCTACAATAAAAAATAAAAAAATGAAAAGTATACATATTAAACAAATTTAGCAATATATAATAATAATAATAATAATAATAATACTTTATTTAGACACATTTATATACAGCGATTTGCAAAAATTCTGTAAAATTTAATATATCGATATATCGATATATAGTAATTTGCATAATCCTAATTCTTTGTTTTTAGCTGTTATAAAGCCTGAATCTAAACCCAAGTAACCTTTGTAGTATGTATGTGAAAAAACAATTGAAACAAATTGACTTTAGAGGGCTTATTCAGCCATTTTATGATGAAAATTACCCACAATGCACCCATTATATCGATCGATATTGATTTTTACAGAATTTTTGCAAATCGCTGTATAACATAGATAATGACAATATACATGTACATGTATAATATAAATAATAATAATGAATACATTATTGACTGCAAGTGGTCACAGTTTTGTTGGTTAAACAATAATAATTACTTAATTCTAATTGTATTAATTTAATTTTAGTTATTTCACATGGAGCAACATTTAAAGAAATAGAATCAGATTGGGACTGGCTGACTAAGTACCTTCTTGAGACTCTTGGTAAGTCAACAACAGAAAACTCACAGTCAAACATGTACATGTACAATTTTATATCTATGTTGTTTTTGTATAAGTGGGAAACCTACCATGTACATGCATGTATGTACAGAGTTATCAGGTCACAGTACAGGATCAAAGACATCTACAGGTATTCAACCAATCAATCACAGCAATAAAAATCATTGCATTTATTTTCTTTTCTGCAGCTAATATTGATAGCGAAGATGATGTCAGAGATTTTGTCAGAGCAAAGATTGAGAGCCTGGTAGCCAATGTAGAAGCTGACAGTGAAGAAACTACAATTCAAGGTAACAAGAATCTTATTAAGATCGTATGATGTATCTTAAAAGATTCTTATAAGATCCTATTAAACTCATCGGAGAAAATGAGGTTGGGCTTAGGTGCTCTAATGCCACCATGAGGGATGTTCCTGTCCCCGGTGGCAAAGGAGGTAACCATGGTAACCATATACAGTCCACCACCTGGCACCAGTCACACTGACAGCAGTCAGTGGAGTTTGATACATGCAGCTTATTAGATGTTTTCTTGGGTATTACGGGCTGATATTTTACGCATTGCGAATGCAAGCAACGAGTGATGAAGCCACATGAGCCGCTGCAGCAAGGGGAGGGCACCCCACAGCAGCAAGCTGAACCGCTGAATTACATTTAGCCACATTTAAACTAATTGGTGAAAATGAGGTTGGGCTTAGGGACGCTCCTGTCCCGGGGACAAAGGAGGTATCCATGGTAACCATCCACGGTCCACGGTCCACCACCAATGTGGTGCTTGGAAAGAAGGAGAGACCATTAAGTGGAGCCATGTGACCTCTAGTCAAAAACCAGCCAAGCACCAACCTGCAGCCAAGGCAAACAATTCTTTGTACATACCAGAAGCCCAAAGGTGTCATGCCCATGTTCAACAATATGGTGCTGCATGGTGACCATGGGTGCCACATGACCCTGAGTGCTGCATGACCATGGGTGCCACATGACCCTGGGTGCCACATGACCATGGGTGCCACATGACCCTGAGTGCCACATGACCATGGGTGCCACATGACCCTGAGTGCTGCATGACCGTGGGTGCCGCATGACCGTGGGTGCCGCATGACCGTGGGTGCCACATGACCCTGGGTGCCGCATGACCGTGGGTGCTGCATGACCATGGGTGCCACATGACCCTGGGTGCCACATGACCGTGGGTGCCGCATGACCCTGGGTGCTGCATGACCATGGGTGCTGCATGACCATGGGTGCCACATGACCCTGGGTGCCACATGACCGTGGGTGCCACATGATTTCGAGACGACTGAGCCAAAGAGTGACACACTTGCTTAGATCTGCAATGATCCACAAGTATGGTACCACCTGACCATTTGGTTTTAACACAGACAGCCCACTTATGGCCGGGAGGTTTTACATGGGACAACTCGATTTCTTTTTGACTTTATGTATCTTTAAACTTACAGACTGTTCTTTACAATGATATGAATTCATGCCTTTTTCATGTGCAGATCATGAAACTACAAAATTTAAGTCTGCCATCAAAAGATTTCACAGATTGTTTAACCTACCAGAGAATGAAAAGCTTGTGAACTGTAAGTCAAGGAAAAGTCTGTTATATACATGTATGCACACTGTAGTCATGTAGTTGAACATAGACAAGTAAAGAAGAGATTAAGGATGGGAGGAAAGGAAGCATTGAGGGATGGACATTGAATAACTGCATGTACATGTACATGTAGGCATCACTAAAATAGAGGAAGGAAAGAAGGAAGGAAGGAAGGAAGGGAGGATGGGAGGATGGATGGAACGAAGGAAGGAAGGAAGGAACAGAGGACAGAAGGAAGGAAGGAAGGAAGGAAGGAAGGAAGGAAGGAAGGAAGGAAGGAAGGAAGGAAGGAAGGAAGGAAGGAAGGAAGGAAGGAAGGAAGGAAGGAAGGAAGGAAGGAAGGAAGGAAGGAAGGAAGGAAGGAAGGAAGGAAGGAAGGAAGGAAGGAAGGAAGGAAGGAAGGAAGGAAGGAAGGAAGGAAGGAAGGAAGGAAGGAAGGAAGGAAGGAAGGAAGGAAGGAGGGAAGGAAGGAAGGAAGGAAGGAAGGAAGGAAGGAAGGAAGGAAGGAAGGAAGGAAGGAAGGAAGGAAGGAAGGAAGGAAGAAGATGACAATATAGGAACTACAAATGTAGGAGGGAAGAGTTTCAAAGAAAAACAAAGAAAGTGAGAAAGTAAGCAGGAGAAAAAGGAATAAGAATGAAGAGAAGAGTCGGATGGAAATTAGAATAGAACAATGGGAAACTGTGGGGAACAAAGGCTAAAATTGTTGTCTCACTATTTTATTTTATTTGTGTCTTTCTACAGATTATTCTTGTAGCTACTGGAAGGGTCGTGTTCCACGTCAAGGCTGGCTCTACATGTCTGTCAATCATGTCTGCTTCTATTCATTTCTTATGGGTAAAGAGGCAAGACTAGTCGTACAGTGGACCGATGTCACTGTAAGTCACAATATGTGTTCATAAATTATTAATACAATGGGCATGTTTACTCTCTTATACAGTGTCTGGGTTGTCCAAGTTTAGGTAGTCAGATATTAGTGAAAGGAATCAGACGGCTTTGGGGTTCATTTTACATGTATGTCCCCTCCCCCCCCCCCCCCCCCCCCCCACTAATTTGTTGAGGAAAGCAAAAAATAAAAGTGGACCCCGTCTGATCCCTTTCACATTCATTTTTCTGACAAGTTTGCAGACAATGGCAGTGTGAAAGTAGCTAGCAATATGGCAGGTCATTGGCTGCTATTTGTTGCATGCAATATTGCAGAATAGGATCACTTTGTACTTACATGTACATGTAGCAATTAGCTTTGTCACAACAATTAGATAGGTAGACCATCCTCAGAAACTCAGGGCTACTCAGTGGGGCAAAGGGGGATGGGGCAAAGGGAAGTTTCCAAGTAATAAGAAGTTGTCCTTCAGATTATATAACTAACTAAATATGAGTCCAAGTGGAGCCTACTACTGTGTATTAGTGTATATGTTGTAGTTTAAAATGATCCCTTGGTTCAATTTAAATTAAACCGGTTCAATTTAAATTGAATTGGTTTAATTTGGGTGGGGGGGGGGTGGGGGGGGGGGGGGGGGGGGGGGGGGGGGGGGGGGGGGGGGGGGGGGGGGGGGGGGGGGGGGGGGGGGGGGGGGGGAAGGGGCTCCTAAAAAGAACTAATTAAAATAATTTTCACCTCCCTCAGAGACTGACGGATATACACTAATACACAGTAGCAGGTCCCACTTGAACTCAAATATAGTTAGTAGTAGGAGTTTCCAAGGATGAGAGGCAGACACATGGTGCAATCATATTGCCAGCAATATTGCGCGCACTGTCGTTTGTACCTTCTGATGATTGAGATTTTATTGCTTGTGTTTTATAGTCACTGGAGAGAACCAACAGTGTATTGTTAGCTGATGGTATCAAGATTACGACCAGAGATGGAGAGGTTATTATTAAAATTATAGTAATGTTGTTATCACTATTGCCACAGCCAGCAGCACCATTAGCCATTTCAAAAACGAGTGGAGGACTGGGAACGAGTTTTTAGAATTAATCTAATTAAAAAATGAAGTTTCAATAGGTTTAGTTAGATATTGATCGAGTAACAGCTTTCCAAACATCGCAAAAATTACAAAGAAATGTATGTTACAGGGGACAAGTGTCCCCCGTAACCATACATTTCTTTGTAATTTTTGCAGTTTTTGAATGTCTGCAGTTTAGTTGCTACATGTCCAAACCCTATCAAACTCCTGAAACTTACTAATTTTGACATTCTCTTTCTTGTGATGGGGTTCATTTTTTAATTAGATTAATTCTAAAAACTCGTTCCCAGTCCTCCACTCGTTTTTGAAATGGCTAATTTAGAAGAGGATCCAGGGCTGGTTCCATGTGTTCCATGGAACCCCGCTTTGTGAAGCCGATCATGTTATTTAGTTACGCTTGAGCGTTTCTGGAACTTCCCGTTTTAAAATCCTGGATGTGCCACTGCCATTGTCACATTCGCCATCATCATTACCACCCGGGCCACAATGAATCTTTATTTTCTAAATATCTGAACTAAATTGACTGATTCGTCAAGAAGTCCATATCCAGGGTGAACCAGTTACACGTTGTTCTTTGTATGCATTCAGAACGACGGGAATTCGGTAATGTGGTTTGAAAAAGGTCTTGTTTTCACAATACTCCAGTTTCGAGTTGTTAAGCGATGACCGCTGTCCTTGACAAAAGACGCATTTGCTCAGGCTAAGCCTCAATTCAGTGTAAATTATTCACAAATACCGACGAGTACGCGAAAAAGTGTTGACATTCAACAATATAAACAATTTTTAATTGCACGGGTTATTCTCTGGATTGAGGCTAAGCCTGAGCAAACGCGTCTTTTGTCAAGGAGTACAGCGGTGTCTAAACAAACTCGAAACGGGAGTATTGGCAGCAAAATATCCACTGAAATGCTGGGTAATTAGAACACCCAGACTGTGGAAAAGTATCTAAAGAAAGAAAGAGCAGAAATGCCACTGATATATTAAAACAAATTTGAACATTCCGTAATGGCTGATACACAAGACAGCACGTAGGGATGCTTACCATTTACCCGGAAAAACCGGAAAATCCGGTTTGAAAAAAAAAAGGTGTGTGTCCTCCGATCGGAAAGTTCCGGAAAGGTCTAATGGTGCACGCGTCTACAGAAAAAACAAAAAGAGCGGGAAATGTGGATGACCTTAATCGCTAGACCGATTTTTAATTTCTGGAACTTTCCGATCGGAATGACACGTACCATTTGTTTTTCCAACCGGAATTTCCGGTTTTTTTCGGGTAAATGGTAAGCACTACTCCTCCAATTTCTGGAAGACTGAAAAGTTTTATCCGATGTAGTGAAGTGGTGTAGTTCAAGGTCCAATCACTGGACAAAACTCACGCTCTTCAAACCTTGGAAATTAATTGGATATTTATTTGAAATTGAATTTCCAGCGAATTTGTAAGGTTTTGAAATTTGTTGAAAATGTCCAAATTCTTGGACATTATTTAAGGTGATTCCCTTGAAAAAGAAGCAAATCCTAGAATTTTCTATAACTTGGCATGGTGATACATTACGGTATGGAG
This sequence comes from Actinostola sp. cb2023, assembly GCA_033675265.1. Taxonomy (NCBI): domain Eukaryota; kingdom Metazoa; phylum Cnidaria; class Anthozoa; order Actiniaria; family Actinostolidae; genus Actinostola; species Actinostola sp. cb2023. The sequence continues at coordinate 32,369 of JAUJYZ010001336.1, forward strand.
TTTCAAAAAATGCAATAAAAAGAGGGGGGTAACCGTGCTCATTTTTGCGCTACACTGCTTTGAAATTATGGTATTTTAGGTCTTTCAGTCGAGTCTCGCGTGACATCGGGATCGGGTAAATAATTTTCCGCAACTTAAAAGACAAACTATTAATAATGAACTAAAGTGTTTGCTATAGCTTTTGTATCTCTAGCCTACCGTCTGATAGTAAGAAAATGCTCGAATTTTGAATAGTTATCGAAAAATAGAACAAAAAACAGATGTTCGAACTACCGAGAGGGTCTAAAAATCGATACTCCGTATGCTTTCATTCAATTTTTTTTATGTTTGAAATCCTAACTTTTTTTAATACTTTGCTATATACTAAAGAACTATAGTGTGATGAAAGTTATTGAATACAAAATGGGGGTCACCGTGCTCGTTTTCGATTTATTTTGAAAAAACTTCAGTTACACTTGAAATATTTAACGATTTCCAATGGTCTCCAATGTGCGCGAGCTCGCGCTTTTTCCAGTGAATGTCAGGTATCCATATCGACTTCTTGTTATGGTCAATATTTCAAGATACTAATAACTGTTTTATTTACTGTGTTTGTAGTTTTGTTTTTCACTCTTGATGCATCCTTCTGAAACGTTTGGACTGATGGAACAACTCGCCAACCTGGCAATGAGACAGTAAATATACAATATAGAGTCGCTTTCGTATGAGTGGGAAACCTACGGTACCGTGACACTCGAATGGCTTCCTTTCTGAACCAATCAAAAAGCGTGCAGAAGCATCTTATCCAGTCAGACCCTTTGAATACGGCACAGTACCGTGACACTCGAATGGCTTCCTTTCTGAACCAATCAAAAATCGTGCAGAAGCATCTTATCCAATCAGACCCTTTGAATACGGCACGGTACCGTAGCATTCCCATTCATACGACAACTGACGTCTATATATTAAACGATAGTCTTAACAATAATGAGTTTGAAATTTCGAGAAGACGTGAAACAGTTCCAGTCATTTCAAAAATTGCAGATGTGTGATTAGGCACTATAATGAACCATGTGACTTGTTTTATAGGTTGTTGTCCAATGAGGGCTACGAAGAGGCTGCTTCCCTGCCATCACTTACAAGGTACAGTAGGTTATTGCCGTTATACAAACAACACGAGTTATGAGTAAGTGTATGTAGCATGCACTTCGCCTGTGTGCTTAGTTACTGTAGTTGAATCTCCACATTGTACATAACTGCATCAAACACGTCGACGCATTTTGTTGTTTTTATATTTACTGCACTTGTGAATAAATCGTAAACACGTTCAAAGCACCTTTTGGGGGAAGGGTGGGCATAATTGGGAAGGGAGGTGGGGGTATATACTACTAACGAAGCTGACAGTTTTAAAGCAAGTGCAATGCTATTGAAGGAACATTAACGTTGTACAACGGGCGCAAATAAGTGCAGACGTAAATGGGCAAGCGTACAAATGTACGTGTTCACGTCAATGCGAGCGCAAGGGAATGGCTTTGCCTTTGCTAATGCTTCAACGTGTGTTGCCTTGCATCCATTCTGTCAACACTTTGTTCCCACTTTTTGGGGGAGGGGTGGTCATGAGCTCCTGGCTCGGGAGATTGGGCAACCACTTCTCGCGTTTCGAAGTAAAACACTAACTTTACCTTTGCTTTGCTTTGCTTTGCTTACAGCATGTATTTAGAGAGACAGTTTTTGAGAAGGTTTGTTTTTGTTTATTACAGAAAACAAGACAAGGCCGCTATGAAGAAAATCCCAAACTTGAAAAGAGACTTGGATTCAAGAGCACAAAGCGAAAGCTACAGGTCAGGCTGAAAAAACGTTTACAAAAACCAAAGAATATAAAGGCTTAAAACCCTGCTCAAAACCAGATATGTACTCTATTATTCCGACGAGTTTCGGATGTTCGTTCCTTTCGTACAATTTGTTTTTGGTCGTCATTTTGTAAACGTCTTTCACATCAATATTTTTCCACGAATTCCATAATTATCTGTAAGGATCATTTCTGAAAATTGACCATGATCAACACAAGAACGGCTTCATCTTTGAATCAGTACTGTTTCAACCACGTGAATTTGTTTAAAATACTAATGTGTCCATCTTCAGGGCTGGTGAAAATGATTACATCATGCTTCATCTTTGTTGAAAAATCAAATCGTATAGCAAACCATATTTTTAATAGCTGTATATGTTGTTGTTTGCAGGAATCTGTTTCGACTGCCCATCGAGGAGCGCCTTGATGGTCACTGTGAATGTACAGTGTGGAGTCCACATAACAAAGCACACGTCTTGGGCACACTGTACTGCTCACCTAACTTTCTATGCTTCAATAGTAGGGTAAGAACTAGCGATTCCTTCTTGAGGATTTAGTATATAATTGATCATTATTACCAGAAGCCATACATAAATACATGTATATGTAAATAAAAAAGTACATGTGTGGTAATAGCCAACCCAGAATAACTATGATAGTTAAACAAGCTGAGAGGATAGTTTTACAAATCGAAATGTAAATATCGAAATACACATAAAGGTATCAAAACGTGCAACGATAATACAATATAATGATCGAAGGTATCTAAATAGTACCGAAGTCGTCATATTTATTGTTATTGCTATCGTTAGTTGATTTTGACTGCCTGTGCCAGGATTAGTTTAGCTAGATACATTGTATATAACAAGGCAACTAATCAATTGATTTTTATTTGATAGATTCGTCAGTTATTGTCTGTTGTTCTTCCAATGAGGGAAATAACTTTGGTAGAGAGAGTGGAGACATCGGCCATTGTACCCAATGCACTTCACATTACTACGAGATCTAAAGTACGAATTATTCCTTCCTTGCTTTTTTGCTTTTTTGCTTCCTTGCTTCCTTGCCTCCTTGCCTCCTTGCCTCCTTGCCTCCTTGCCTCCTTGCCTCCTTGCCTCCTTGCCTCCTTGCCTCCTTGCCTCCTTGCCTCCTTGCCTCCTTGCCTCCTTGCCTCCTTGCCTCCTTGCCTCCTTGCCTCCTTGCCTCCTTGCCTCCTTGCCTCCTTGCCTCCTTGCCTCCTTGCCTCCTTGCCGCCTTGCCGCCTTGCCGCCTTGCCGCCTTGCCGCCTTGCCGTCTTGCCTCTTTGCCTCTTTGCCTCCTTGCCTCCTTGCCTCTTTCTTTTCTACTCTCTTATACTTCCTTCATTCTTTCCTCTCTTTTTCTATGCCATGCAGGCTGAACCAAGTTATTTAGAATTAAAATATTTATCTATGTTATTTCAGGCCAATTTCCTGTTTTCATCGCTTGGCGATAGAGATTACTTGATGCAACTTATATCAGACTTCTTAGCAAAAACTCCAGAACCAAGGTAACTAAGGACTGGAATTTGAGTTGTGCAAAGACTGTTCAAAATCTGACATAGTAAATAAGTAAAGTAATGGGTAGCACTAAATAGCTGACGCTGACAGACTTGTGGCCCTCAAACTGATATTATAGAAATATTTGGGATAGTACGCGTGCGCTGATTGGCTGGCTACCATATGTTTATATCAGGATAGCTTGGCACTCCCTCCGAAAATTAGATACATGTAAATACTATAATAAATATCGTTGTAATTCTCTCCCTACTAAAATAAGATAAATACCATTGTAATTCTCTCCACTAGGGATGTAGGTGGCGATTGGGAGTACTCTACTAATGAAGAAAAGCCTTCGCTGAAAGACAAACAAGTATTCCAACCACCGCTGACCCAAGTGTTTGTCAGCTCATCGTCTGATCAGATCACAGCCAAGGAATCTGTTAAGGAACATCTATGGCGACTTCACTTGGCTGAGTATGGCAGGTAAAGATACGACAATACACTGAATAGAACAATTACAATCACCCACAGTCCTTTGCGAACTTAAACCAGGGGTGCTTACCATTTCCTGGTAAAACCGGAAATTCCGGTTGGAAAAAAAAATGGTATGTGTCATTCCGATCGGAAAGTTCCGAAAAACTCGGTCTAGCGATTGAGGTAATCCACTTTTCCCGCTCTTTTCGGTTTTTCCGTAAACGCGTGTACCATATATTAGACCAAGTTTTCCGGAACTTTCCGAACAAAATGACACATACTTTTTTTTTCAACCGGAATTTCCAGTTTTTCCAAGTAAATGGTAAGCACCCCAGTACTCTGTACTCGCATCTATAAGCAATCTGACACATTCATTTTATTGGATGGTAAGTACAACGGACGTAACCATAAATAAATTATATAAGAAAGAAACAAATATACATTAAACATTTTTATCTGAAAACGTTGTTATTATGTTTTGACGTAGTGTAGTGGTCAGCGGTTATTCACTCGCGCTTTGCGCACGAGTTCTTGAGAGTAGAAAATAAGGAGACAACTCTAGTATTTATTTAACGAAAGTAGTATATCCCCAAGCATGTAGCACGTTGGTCAGCAGTTATTCACTCCCGCGCTTTGTGCTCTTTTTCTTGAGAGTAGAAAATAAATAGACGACTTTCAGTCTACACTTGTATCCACGAAAGTAGTATACCCCTCCCCATATAGCTCATTGGTCAGCGGTTATTCACTATCACACTTTACGCTCATTTCATTGAGAATATGAAATGAAGAGACGGCTCTCAGTGTACTAATTTTTATATGTAATAATGTCGAGATACCTTTTTATACAGTGGCGTTTGCATGTACCGTACCGTCAAAACACACGAACTAATCCTAAAGGGAATCCCCGATAGTCATCGCGCTGAGGTCTGGTTGGTGTATTCAGGAGCTATCAATGAGGTAACGATGCAACCGTGTAACAACTGTATAATGGGTTTCCTGTGCTGTTTGACAGGAGGGGGACTATCAATGATTGACACATGGAATTCAACCCAAAATCTGATCAAGAGATGAAAACATTTTTGCATTGTATTTTGGAATTTCTATCTATCATATGGGTTTCCTGTGCTTTTTCGTAGGTGGGACGTTTGACACATGGAACCCAAATTGTTTTATTACATGCTTTGGATGTTTGTGATTTTTGATGGCTTTTCTCAACAGATTGAAACGCATCCAGATTATTATGCTTCGATGGTAGATAAATGTCAGGGCAAAACTACACTTGCTACAGAAGAGATAGAGAGGGACCTGCATAGGTACGTAGACTGTATATGGCTGTAATGGTGTAATGGTAATGGCTGTAATAACATCAACAACATCAATTTGGGGCCTGCATTTGAGCCCTGATTAATATGTTATAATTGGCTAATGTTTGTGCCACAGGTCGCTTCCAGAACACCCTGCATTCCAATCAGACGTTGGTATCGGTGCATTACGACGAATACTTACAGCCTATGCCTGGAGAAATCCTAGTATTGGTAAGCGTACTGTCTGTTTGTCTGTCTGTCTGTCTGTCTGTCTGTCTGCCTGTGCCTTTGTTTATCTGTCTATCTGTCTGTCTGTTTGTCCGTGCCTTTGTTTGTTTGCCTGTTTGTCTGTTTGTCTTTTGTCTGTCTGTTTGTCTGTGCCTTTGTTTGTCTCTCTGTTCGTCTGTTTTTGTGTCCTTGTCTTTGTTTGTCTGTCTGTCTGTCTGGGATGGCCGTGCCTTTGTTTATCTGTCCGTCTGTCCGTCCGTCTGTCCGTGCCTTTGTCTGTCTGTCTGTCTGTCTGTCTGTCTGTCTGTCTGTCTGTCTGTCTGTCTGTCTGTCTGTTTGCCAGTCTATTGATTTATTTGTACCTGTACTTACGATGTAGGTTATTGTCAAGCCATGAACATTGTTGCATCAGTTCTACTATTGTACTGTACCGAGGAGCAGGCGTTTTGGTTGCTTGTCGCGGTCTGTGAGCGTCTTTTACCTGATTACTACAACACCAAGGTTGTTGGTGCGCTAGTGGACCAAGGTTAGTCCAACGAATCTCATTACTGGGTCGTTTGCAATAGACTTACTTTTCCTTCCTTCCTTCCTTCCCTTCCTTCCTTCCTTCCCTTCCTTCCTTCCTTCCTTCCCTTCCTTCCTTCCTTCCCTTCCTTCCTTCCTTCCCTTCCTTCCTTCCTTCCCTTCCTTCCTTCCTTCCCTTCCTTCCTTCTTTCCCTTCCTTCCTTCCTTCCTTCCTTTAATCATTGAGTCGTTGGGATAAATTAAATCCTGAGTTAAATCGATGGGTTGGTTTGGTCTTTGCATTCACCTTACACCTGTGATTGCGTATTCAAGAAAATAAATCAATCAATTTATTCCTCGTTTTGGTGGCTACTGTTGCTTAGCAACGAAGCCACTATGCCATCGAGTGTGTAAGTCCGTAATATAACAATAGAATCTTCGGATAGAGTTCGGGGCCAATCATGAATCGAGGGTTACTAGTCGAGCGGAATCGAGCGAGCGGATGAGGCGGTCGGCGACAATCGATCGACCTACAACTTCGACAATTCGGATTGTCGACATGATGGAAACGTCGAAGCTACGTTTCGGAGTTTCCATGTGGTCGCCATTACTCCAGAACATACCAAAGACCAGTGACAAACAGGATGACGTTCATTGACGAAGCGTTTTGCCTTTCAGCGAAATAATTTCATTTCAACGAATATCAAAGAGTTTAACTGGGCAATACACTAAACCAAGACTAAACCAATACACTAAACACGGCTGCCAGGAAGACTAGTAAATCGTGTTTGTGAATTCATTTCCTAACTTTGCAATGTTCTTACGTAAATAAACAACGAAACATGAGCCTGAGAATGTCGGCGAGTCGTTGACAACCAGTGAACATGAATAACGAATAACGTTAACTTTATATGATTGGCTACACACTTACAATTGGAACGGAATGTACAGCTTTTGTAAGCAGCCGTGTCTGAGGGGAGAGAGCGTTGCGTGACGACACTTAGCACGGCTGCGAGGGAGACTATAGTTAACCAGGATTGACAATAACTTCACTCAGTTTGAAGACCTTGTTTGACGATATTGGGGATTGTTAGTTTGTTTTTAAAAACTCTGAATTCGATCCAACATCACCCAACATTGTTTTCTGGCAGGAGGGAGGTAAAAAAATACCCTCGCCTCTACCAAAAAAATAAATTTAAATGGGCGTATATGTTTATCCATGCTTTTCACCAATATCCTAAAGGATAGTGAGATTGTAGTACGATGCGGTTTTCACACTGATCTCAGTACACTTTAATAATAATAACAGTTTTATCTTGACTACTAGACAAGGTCAATCAAAAACAACTCTGCAGTTCTCTTTTTACTCCTATTATTAATATGAGCATGTGATATTTAATATAATTCTGAACTTTATTACTAACAGTAGCCACATGCAGTCCTAGACTGCCTATTTTTTCTTAACTATATTTAGAAAAACATTTAGGCGTTGCTTTACTTGAGTAGCTAAGATTCAACTAGTAAATAAATTGATCGTCATTGATCGCCACCATATGCATCAGTATCATCAGTATCATCATCGTCATCATCAATTCTTAGAAAATATTTGCGTTATTACGTGAGCTCTGATTGGCTTCAGGATTATCGGTCTTATATCAGAGGACCGATGCACCCGCGCGCAATATCATCGAAAAATATTTTATAAAGGAACGGCTGCTTGTGTCGATTATATACTGTGCGGGTGTAAACACTCTGGGAGATGTACATTAGAGCACTCGTAAAGCAAGAGGAACACTCAGGATTACCTATACTGTATTGTGTTCTATATATTCCATCGTGTTTATATCATCACAGTATGTAGACACGCGCGAACGTTTTATATCACGTAAATATAATAGTAGCGACCAAAGCCATAACATCGCCAACATCACTTATACCTGTATAATTTTGTAGGAGTATTTGAAGATTTGACACGCGAACACCTACCAGAGCTGTACGATCATCTCAAGGACCTGGGCATTCTTAACATGATTTCCTTGTCATGGTTCCTGACACTTTTCCTCAGGTAACATTTAAATAGACCTCTTTAGCTTGTATGCAAATTGCCCATTTCAGATCATGTAATGTAAACATGATATTCTCTGGAGAATTGTTCCTTTATATTTCTGAAATTTATTCGTTCATATTGAAAGGACTAATTCTCCAGAGAACACCATGTTTACATCACATGATCTGAAATGGGCAATTTACATACGAAGCTAAAGAGGTATATTGCCAGCTTTGATTTCATTTCCCACTTCATCTAATATCTCATTCATTCATCCACCCACCCATCCATTAATTTATTCATTCATTCATCCATCCACCCATCCATTAATTTATTCATTCATTCATCCATCCATGCATCCTTCCTTCCATTCCTTCTTTCATTCGCTCATTCATTCATTTATTCATTTATCCATCCATCCATTTATCCATCCAGTCATTCATCCACCCATCCATTAATTTATTCATTCATTCATCCATCCATGCATCCTTCCTTCCATTCCTTCTTTCATTCGCTCATTCATTCATTTATTCATTCATCCATCCATCCATTTATCCATTCATCCATCCATTCATCCATTCACTCACTCATTCACTCATTCATTCATCCAATCGTTCGTCCATCCCTTCATTCATCAATTTATCAATCCATTATAAAACTACTCGTAGTCTGTTAACATACAAATGCTGTAAGCGGACGCATCCCAAAGGCTCGGGACGTTTCTTTCTCCACCCAAACATTGCTTTTAGAACCTCCCATTTCGGACACCTCCCGTAAGCGGATGTATGTCAAAGGTCATGAATACTTTATTGCTTTTCTAACCTCCCATAAGCGGGTACCTCCCATAAGCAGACATCTCCCATAAGCAGACATCTTCCATAAGCAGACATCTCCCCTAAGCACATGCATGTCAAAGGCCATGAATACTTCATAGCGTTTCTAACCTCCTATAAGCGGACACCTCCCATAAGCAGACATCTCCCATAAGCAGACATCTTCCATAAGCAGACATCTCCCCTAAGCGCATGCATGTCAAAGGCCATGAATACTTCATAGCGTTTCTAACCTCCTATAAGCGGACACCTCCCATAAGTGGACACCTCACATTCTTGGTCCCCAGGGTGTCCACTTACGGGAGGTTCCACATAATTTAATTTAATTCCAGTGTTATGCCGTTCGCTTCTGCTGTTAACATCATGGACTGTTTCTTCTTTGATGGAGTCAAGGTTCGTGATGATAATGATAACTTTATTTATCGACGTTGCACCTAAGAACTATAATACAAGTCTCGTACAAACGTGCACGTGCTTAACAAAAAATCCATCAATTTATCAATATATTAATATAACCTCGTGATGGAATCTTTCTTGACCTCAATTACTGAGAACCGAACGTACTTGTTTGTCTATCTCAAACAGGTTCTTTTCCAAATCGCTCTTGCAACGCTGGAGTCCAACAAAACACATCTTCTGGCCGTAGAGGATGACGGGGAGGCTATGACCATATTAGGAGCGTATCTCGAACATGTAACCAATAGAGACGCTAGTTCCCAGGCCGTGACGATGACCGTGAACAACCGTAGTATTGGAGTTCCTTGTCCAGAGGTGAGCGGTTACACTGTATGTTGTCTTGATTATTGTTCGTGGAGCTACCATGGATGTAGCAATGGAAAAAACGCGGGCTCTTCAAACCTTGGGATTTGGAGATTAATGGCAAATGTTCAATTTTCAAGGTTTTGGATATTTTCAAATAAGTTTGGAAATTCGTTGGCAATTCGATTTCAGTTGGATTTCCAATGGATTTCCAATGAATTTCCAATGGATTTCCAATGAATTTCCAATGAATTTCCAATGGATTTCCAATGGATTTCCAATGAATTTCCAATGAATTTCCAATGGATTTCCAATGAATTTCCAATGAATTTCCAATGAATTTCCAATGAATTTCCAATGAATTTCCAATGAATTTCCAATGAATTTCCAATGAATTTCCAATGAATTTCCAATGAATTTCCAATGAATTTCCAATGAATTTCCAATGAATTTCCAATGAATTTCCAATGAATTTCCAATGAATTTCCAATGAATGAATTTCCAATGAATTTCCAATGAATTTCCAATGAATTTCCAATGAATTTCCAATGAATTTCCAATGAATTTCCAATGAATTTCCAATGAATTTCCAATGGATTCCCAATGGATTTCAAGAGCGTGGGTTTTGCCAGTTTAGTTGAATGAAGAAGTAGTGAGAGTTTGAGAGGAGATAAAGAGAAATGGTAGAAAGTCATTGATGACGTGTCCCAAGAGAATTGCGCCTTTACTCCACGTTTTGAAAAGCTCAACAAACTTGGATCGTACTTACCATGCATCTAATGTTCTGTTTTCCCCGTAGTATTCTTCATCAGTTGACGTGTCCATCCTGATTATTGAGTCATACCAAAAGTTTGGTTTCATCACAGGAGAACACATAGAATCGATGAGAAACATTCAAAGACTAAAAGTTGTGCAGGTACTGGAGATAATAGCATCACCTGTTTGATTATATTGTTTAAATACTCAATTGTGATTGGATAATTTGTATGAAATTTGTTTGGGTGGCCTTGGTTGGTGTAGTCGCACTGTAAAGCGTTATAACTTTTGATTGAATTTATAACAGGGACTAGAGGATAGCATGAGACGAAATGTTGTACGAACGATAGGTGCTGAAAGTTCTGTATTCAATCAAAAAGAACTTGAACAATTATATGCTGTATTTAAGGTACGTTATTGACGATAATGGAGTGGATATGTGAGCTACGGTATTCCCAACCCCTACCCCTTACCCCTTACCCCTTACCCCCTACCCCCTACCCCCTACCCCCTGATCACGACCCATATTAATTATGTGGTAACCCTCTAGTTGTTAGTGCATCATTCACTGTGTTAGCCCAAGCGATATCGATTATGTTGTGAGTAGTATACCCCCTCAAAAGACGCTATGTGGGGGAGGTGTTATATTTTGTGAGTAGTATAGCCCTCCAAAAGGACTTTTTTTTTGGGGGGGGGGGGGGGGGGGGTTACGTGTCGTGAGTAGTATACCCCCTCCAAAAGGAGCTATATAGGGGGAGGTGTGGGGGAGGTACTATATGTTGTGAAAATGGAAGAGTAATGTGGAGGAGACGTTATATGTTGCAAGTAGTATACCCTCCTAAAGGAGCTAGGTTGTGTGATGCATCGTGCTCAAAAACACTTACCTTTCATCTGATTTAACTCTTATTTGAATTGAATCATAGGTCAGTCATTTACAAACACGTAGTAGAGGAAGTCTAGAAATACGTGATTCAAGTCAGCAATGGCAACATTTACAAAACATCGATTTGGAAGGATTTAAGCCATTCTTTGTGAGCTTGACCGACTGGGGGACCTGTGATATAAGCGATTTATTGACTCATAGAGCTTTTAAGGTACGTTATAATTGATATTTCAATTAGAGATCACTTTGTGGCATTGCGGTCCAATAAATTCAGGAATTTGCAGGAATATAGTCAAGTGGTTGTAGTGGTTGACATAGCCTGATTATCAGACGGCACAGGTCAACCGCTGACCTCCTCACTTCTCAAAAAGTATAACCTTCACTCTGATTGGTTAAAATTAAACAATCAAGAACACGGTTTCAAACGTGGGACATCAGACGGTAAAGGGGAGACTAGGGGTCAGCGGTTGACCCGTGCCGTCTGATAATCAGGCTATGGTTGACAAAGAAATGCGACTTAACAAGATCAGTAATATTAAGATTAGTAATATTATGTTCCTACGATTTTGAAAAGGTCATGCATTTCAAAAGTTATCTTGAAAACTCCTTGAACTTCAGTCCTTCAAAAGTACTTTTTTGTGAGTCTTGAGAAGTTCTTGATCTCTGTTGCTTTCCTGGTTAATGAATATTGAGCAGGGCTTATAGGTTTTGCTTGGGTATCAGGGGCCTGTGCCCCGTCTTGTGCTTTGTCTACAAGATGCTCCTTGGGTAGCAGGGCTATCCCGCCATGTGCTTTTTCTACAAGGGGCTCTTATTTTTCTTTTTTTCTTTTCTTCTTTTTTACTTGTTTTCTTTCTTTCTACAAGGGTCTCTTTGATCGAGAGGTACTGTGTAGATTACGGACTTTTCTTCTTCTGACTTTCTACAAACTTTTAGATTGTTGATATTTGTAAAACAGCGTCTTTGCCATCCAGTGGATATTACCCTGTTGGTGGTATCTTTCTAAACAGTGCCTTTGCTATATAGTGGATCTTAAGCTCCGTTCATTTATCATTCAAGCGTAATGTAACAATAAGTTTCAAAAGGTTTATTCAACTACATCTATTAAACTACACTGACTTTGCGAAGCATAGAGTGCAAACCATATGTCCGTGAAATAGTACTATTACTAAATATAACTAAATAGTGTTATTTCTATTGTTTTCTATTGTTTCATCAGTTCTATTTAGTACTAATTAGTTAGTACTGTTTCACTGACATATGGTTTGCACTCTATACACTTTTAATGTTACAAAGTTTGATTTTCCACCAACAGGTGATTACACAAGGCAAAGGTGATTTCATTAAATTCAAAGAACTCGTCGATGCATTGGGCATGATATGCAAAGGTGACCTGCATGACAGATTGCAATTCATGTTCACTATGCATGTCGAACCAGCGATCACTGATAGCTTGGTTTCATGCTGCGAGACGGGCGAAGAGGCTCAGGAGGGTGGCACAGAAGCATCTGGTAAAGAAGAAGCAAGCGGTACGTCCAAAGAAGATCGGAAAGACGAAGAGACTCCATTGAGCTCAAGTGCCAAGCGTAACGACCATTTTAAAATCCAAGAAATGTTAACACAGCAAGAAGATGATCCAGTCTCCCAGCTTCCGATGATGACTCAGGTAGGTTGGACTCTACGTGTACTTTCGTGCAACCCGTGTGGGATCCCTTGTATATTTTAGGCCTGGGGGGAGTTCCAATCCCCTACCCCCACGCTGCACGCAATAGTCCCCTTCACGCTTGAAAGGTAGTCGTGCCTTTGCATTGAAGCGAGACCAACGGTGACCTTTCAATGATAGAGGCATGTGAATAATTCTCTAAGGTGTTAAAAAGGCTCTATCATTGCAATGTCACCGTTGGTCTCGCTTCGACGCAAAGTCAAGGCTACCTTTCAAGATGGCGCAGGGAACGGTGAAGGGGACTATTGATGACAAGTCCTGAATTAATATATTTTATTTCATATAATTTAAAGGAACAATTTATTCACCTATGGAAGACCCTGTACTCACTATTTCGTGAATTACCAAATGAACAACAGATGTACCAAGCCATTGCAACTGTAGGTAATATTTTACTAAAACTAGGAGAATTCGGCACGGAGTATGCCGCCTCGGCTCCTATCGGCCTTTCCGAAGACAACATAGCCAATAGCTATGATTCCGAAAAATCTTCGGAAGGTCCAATCCTACCCGAGGGCGTCACGACGTCTTCCGATCTCGCATCATCGGCTTTGCTAAAGGAAGTTCTGGCGGACGCTGCACGAAGTAGTGAGTCTTCCTTGAGCAGCCCAGTACGAAGTACTTCGGGGGATGACTTCGTGCTTGTTCCTAGTGATGATGGGTTTAGCAGTCCAGAGCACATCGAATTGGACAGAATTGGGGTCGCAGAGACCTTAACGAGTTTGTATGTGAAATTAGAAAATACTGATCTGGTTTCTCCTGACATGAACGCAACAGTCGAAGACCCTGAAAAAAGTCCCCGTAAGCTAAATACACCTACTGCAGAATTGGACGAGTCAGAGGGTGATGGGGACTTGGATGAGAGACCTTCTTCCGCTATGTTCGATTCTGATTGGTCCATATCATTCGAGCAGTTCTTGGCATCGATGTTGACGGAACCATACCTTGTACACTACTTTGAGCAGCAGATTGATGTGTTGGACAGGTTAAAGCGTTTAAAAACTGAGGGGTTAACCAGTTTTAAAAGCACGACGAATATATTAGAAGGGGAGTAGGGAACGATATGGAGCAGCGGCTTCAAAAATACAGAATCAAACAACAATTACAACAACAATAATAACATTTACAGCTGTACCTGGTGATCGATTCCAAATCGTATTGCGCTTCTTTCAAATTCCAATTTTGATTGGATGATATTGGAACTTGGATCTTTCAAGTTCCAACTAGAAATTGTGAAATTGAAACCTTTGGGAATAAGAGCTTTTTTCCCCCAAACATTTCCATTTCATTTCCATGTCAATGCTCTATTGAAATCCAAATACAACAGACAAAGAACCGTATTCCCAAAATATTTGAAATGGGTCAAAAAATGAAACAATTGCGTTAGCCGATTTGTTCTATGTTGTGCTCTAAACAGATACGCATACACGTAATATCATCACCCTATCTCAAAGCAAGAGGGACAGCTCACCATATTGTGGTAGCTCAATCAATGGCCAGATCGATCAAACGAATCGGCGGCGATGCTAAACTTTGAAGTTGAAAATTGTTCCAAGTTCCCAACGGAAGTTCCAACGTTAACCAAAATTCTCCCACAATTGCAACACGGTTCGGAAACGATCACCTAAGACGACTGTAATGGCAACATCACATCAAATCGTAATCTTCACCAACTACAATATCCTAATGGGTAGCTTACATGGTCACGGGCACAGGGAAAAAACATGATCTTCAAAAATTCATTGGAAATTCGTGGAAATTCATTTTCCTATGAATTTCCAAGGTTTGAAGAGGGCGCGTTTTTTTTTTCATTAAGGTACGCAATATTGTTAACTCCAGCAACATTATTTTTTTACCACAACTAGTCAGTTTCTCGCTCTCTGATTGGCTTAGAGCCGTGGTAAATAAGAGTACATACCACGGAAATTGCGTGTTCGCTCGCGCACGGAGCTAGCGCGCTTGAATCAGTTTATCTTTCAACATTTCTCGGCGTTTTCGGATGTTTTCTCCGTCTGTTGTGGTAAAAAACAAATCTACGATAGTTTCTTGTGGTATGTCCTCTTATTTACCACGGTTGGCGCCATCTCATCGTCAAAATTGTTAAAATCGGTTACGCCTCTTGAATCCACAACAATTTTGACGATTCGATGACGCCAACCGTGGTAAATAAGAGGACATACCACGCGAAACTATCGTAAATTTGTGAAATATCACACGATCATCAATAACAAGCAATATCAACGGAGCTAACAGTATTTACTAGAACAGCAGCAAAGCAATCACCGCAACTGCAGCAGCAATAAAAACAACCACAACACATTAACAAATGAACACGTAGCTCTGCAGTCGCATTTTAATTTAATTTCTAAAGTAGTTTTTCACAACATTGATATCACTCGTGTACATAGAGATTTCTTGATTAATAATAAATTCTTAGGAGGGAATCAACGAGTGATGCATAGACAACATCTATCGTTTATGTTCGTTCTACCAAATGTGAATGATACCCATTTTATCATACATTCCGACGTTCTTGAATGATACCCATTTTGTCATACATTCCGACGTTCTTGAATGATACCCATTTTGTCATACATTCCGACGTTCTTGAATGATACCCATTTTGTCATACATTCCGACGTTCTTGAATGATACCCATTTTGTGTCATACATTCCGACGTTCTTGAATGATACCCATTTTATCATACATTCCGACGTTCTTGAATGATACCCATTTTGTCATACATTCCGACGTTCTTGAATGATACCCATTTTGTCATACATTCCGACGTTCTTGAATGATACCCATTTTGTCATACATTCCGACGTTCTTGAATGATACCCATTTTGTCATACATTCCGACGTTCTTGAATGATACCCATTTTGTCATACATTCCGACGTTCTTGAATGATACCCATTTTGTCATACATTCCGACGTTCTTGAATGATACACATGTTATCATACATTCCGACGTTCTTGAATGATACCCATTTTGTCATACATTCCGACGTTCTTGAATGATACCCATTTTATCATACATTCCGACGTTCTTGAATGATACACATGTTATCATACATTCCGACGTTCTTGAATGATACCCATTTTATCATACATTCCGACGTTCTTGAATGATACCCATTTTATCATACATTCCGACGTTCTTGAATGATACCCATTTTGTCATACATTCCGACGTTCTTGAATGATACCCATTTTGTCATACATTCCGACGTTCTTGAATGATACCCATTTTATCATACATTCCGACGTTCTTGAATGATACCCATTTTATCATACATTCCGACGTTCTTGAATGATACCCATTTTATCATACATTCCGACGTTCTTGAATGATACCCATTTTATCATACATTCCGACGTTCTTGAATGATACCCATTTTATCATACATTCCGACGTTCTTGAATGATACCCATTTTATCATACATTCCGACGTTCTTGAATGATACCCATTTTATCATATATTCCGACGTTCTTGAATGATACCCATTTTATCATACATTCCGACGTTCTTGAATGATACCCATTTTATCATACATTCCGACGTTCTTGAATGATACCCATTTTATCATATATTCCGACGTTCTTGAATGATACACATTTTATCATACATTCCGACGTTCTTGAATGATACACATGTTATCATATATTCCGACGTTCTTGAATGATACCCATTTTATCATACATTCCGACGTTCTTGAATGATACCCATTTTATCATACACTCCGACGTTCTTATAGTGTAGTTAGCTATATCATGACATACTTCCGGTGTTCTAGGCTCAGTATCCAGCCGCTGGGGTTTCGTGCGCCCGCGATACTCTCCCCCTCACGGCTGGGCGCACAGGCTTGAAAGCGTGTACGTGACGTATTTAAGTAATTAGCATAAAAACGGAAGCGGAAGTGAAATTCTATTCGGTTGAAAATCCAATTTACTCAAACTTTATTCGCGCTCGATTTGCTTGTCCTAAATAACCAGAGTGGTTGTATCATTTGCCAAAAACAGGAAGAAAATAAAAGGAAACGGATGTCTTTGGGAGGAAATGTGTCTTCAATCTTGCACAACACGCCACATTTCTTGCTCTTTGCCAAAGAAAGCCGCTTTATAATTACAGTGGATTTCACACAATTAACTTTGGCCGCTGCGCGCGATTGCGAAGTTCGTTCGCAATTCCTTTGCAAACGAACTTCGGAACTTCAAAGTGAAATTGACCAGTAGATGTTTGAAGCTGATAATACGATGGTTTCAAAAACTCATCAAAACTACAGTTCAAAGTCGATTTTGAGGATGAACGACAACGCTATGAAAGGACTTTATCTCCATAATGCAGTTTGAAATACACTTTTTGAAACATTTCGTTTGAGATGCAATTCTAGCAAATATTTGAATTCGAGACATAAACATTACTCACGGTTCACTGAACCAAGCCAGTTCACAGTGAAGTCGGCAAAGATCGTTATTGAACTTCGCTATCGGAGCGGCCAAAGTTGTGTGAAATCAACTGTAATGCCCTTTGATGAAAGGAAGTTAACTTGGTATTTCATGAGAGACACTAGCGGCGATATCACGAGGTCAAATACGAGTGGAGCAGCTTGGAAAATTAGAGATTTTCTAGAGCCAGTAGGAAGAACAACGAAGACATTCTTTCCCAGAACAATTTCTTTCAAAGCTAAACGCTGTTTTTCTTTAAAACTCTCTAAATTAAACTTCTCAAGCCAAGGGCATATTCACAGGCCAGTTCACAAGCATCAAAACTCTCCATCACGCCATTTTTAATTTATGCCCCCTAAAAACTGGGGGGCAGATTTCTGATTGGTTGACAAAAACAAAGGACAAGCTCGTGTGCCCAGCCGTGAGGGGGAGAGTATCGCGGGCGCACGAAACCCCAGCGGCTGGATACTGAGCCTACCGGTGTTCCTGACACTATTTATTTTATTGCTATCTCTCTGGCTCTCTGTAGCTTTGGATCCAATGAATTCAAGAAAGTAAATATGTCATGGGATATGAAACAGAACTATCGTCCCAATTGATATCCTCCCATAGTTATACATGGCTGGACCCCCCCTTATATTGTCAAACCACCGTAATTATTTCGCCAAAGGTGGCTAATAAGGTTTATTATTATTATACAGTGGAACCCGGTTAATACGGACACCATCGGGACGAGACGCAGTGTCCGTAGTAACCGGGTGTCCGTATTAAAGGGGGACTCTGATGAAAATCGTTCGCAATTTAATTTAGCTGAAACTTCACTGAAATAATCTCAAAGAGCCATACAATTACTGGTTAATGTGTTTTCTCAAAATTCGTAAGGGAAGTATTACATTTTTATGAATCTTTAGAAGTGTCAGTTACGTCATCTACTCAACCCAAACAATCAACACGGCTTCGCTCCATATATTTCTTTGTGTTTAGTTTCTTGAATTATTTTATTTCTATGAAGCTAAAAGTTTGGGTGAAGTAGTTTTCTTACATTATTTGTGCGTAGGATTGATTGTCTGACCAGTTTTCTTCAATGCAGAGCTGTTATCTGAACAAAACATTGATATATTTTGACTCACAAAATACAAAGAAATGTATGGAGCTGAACGGTTTGGTTGAGTAGATGACGTCACTGACTCCTCTAATGATTCATAAAAATATAGCACTTCCCTCTGGAATATCGAAAAAAGATTTTAACTAGTGATGATTGCACACTTGAAGAATTATTCAATGAAGTTTCAGCTAAATTAAATTTCGAACAATTTTCATCAGAGTCCCCCTTTAAACGGGTATATTATAATAGGCATTTGTATGAGTTTCGATTCGGCCAGGACAGAACAACATGTCCGTAATAACCGGGTGTCCGTATTAACCGGGTGTCCGTATTAACCGGGTGTCCGTATTAACCGGGTGTCCGTAAGACCGGGTTCCACTGTAGTTTAATATATCAGCAGGAATGTTTTATCAAAAACCACGAGGCGCAGCAATATTACCCTGCGAGCAGGGTTTTTTTTCTACTCGCCCAGGAAGGTAGCGACGAGAAAACAAACCCCTGCCGGTCCTCGCGATTTCCACATCCACATTTCTGGATGTAAAAATTATGGTCTATTTGACAAAAACCTGTTTCGAAACCTGTTTTGTATGCAAATATGATCACGCGCATGACAAGCGAGCTTTAGGACGACGTGCCGTTGATATCTCGACGGCGATTTGGTTTGAATTTTTTTTGGATTATCGTGAATTTCTCGCTCGCATCGAGACTAACTCCCGACAAATTAGGTATGGATGGAAAGCAAATTTATCGATCTAAATGGCTTTGGGGATGATAGGTCTTCGGGTGAATTTTCTACTGAGTTAAAAGCATTTGAGTGAGGGACACTCGCCATGGAGGTTTACTGCCTTGTCATTTTTCTTACGGGGAGGATTCAGATGGCTAAAAAATACCACTAAATGACTCTGGAACTTCAAAAGACCACAAAATAAGTGTAAATAAATGTGTCAATGTCAGTTTATTGAGCAATGTTTGTACATTTCGAGACATTTTTAAGTATACTGCTTGGGCTGCCTGTGGAAAATGACGTCTTGCAACGTCACGTTCGCGCATGCTCAACAGAAATAGTCGCGAGGACCGGCAGGGGTTTGTTTTCTCGTCGCTACCTTCCTGGGCGAGTAGAAAAAAAACCCTGCTCGCAGGGTACAGCAATATATAAAACCAAACGTGAGCGTATCATCGGTTGCTTTAAAGTCACTAAATACCTCCCTAATAATACTAATAATTGCTTATATAGCGCCTATACAGGACTGTTCTAAGAGCTGTCATACCGACAAAGAAAAGAATATAATGTAAAGGTAAATAGGACTTTTGCAGCTTGTAGGTCGATCCCACATTTGAACTGAGAACACTCCGAATGTGCGACCTAGAAGCAATTTCTCTAATAAATGTGAGTTACTATAATCTCATAATAAGTAAATGCTTGTTTCATCGAAAGCGCCCGAGGAAGAATCAAACAAAAGAAGAAAGAAACACGCGAGTTACGGTGCGCGAGCAAACATATGACAAGAACAGACAGGAAAAATAAGTGAAAGAGAAAATTAAATAAATAAATAATTAAGTGGATGAATAAATAAATAAAGGAATGAATGAGTGAATAAATGAATGGATAAATAAATGAATGAATAAATGAATGGATAAATGGATAAATGAATGGATAAATAAATGAATGAATGAATAAATGAATGAATAAATGGAAGAAAGAATGAATGAATGAATAAAAAATAAAATAAATATGATATAAAAGAGAGAAAGCTAGAGAGAAAGAGAGAAATACAAGCAAAGCTAATGATGATCTAACAGGCTACAATAGCTAGTAGGTAGGATTCTACCACTGTCTCTATTGAACAAAGTGTTCTGGCTGTTTTTGGAAATATGCCAGGCCTCAATCCACTTTCTGTGGTGCCACCGCTCAGGGGCAATAAACGGGTCTAAGACGACCACGCCCATCAAGCTTAGAATGACTGTAAATCATCTAGTTTTACTGTAGAGACTACAATTTAGGACACATCATTAAGATAACGTTTTGTTAAATTTTGTTAATATGGCAACCATGACAGCATACTTGACCTTTGAACTGAAGTTTTGAAAAAATAACTTTCAAGGCCTCGGGAGTATGGAAAAATGTTGATGTATTGGATTATTAAACATTCTATATGATACTAATGCCTTCAAGTTAATCGCTCCAATTAGATATGAAATAATATTATAAAAAGAAGAAAATAAAGAGTATCAATGATCATATACCTTAATGAGACTTCCAAAAAGCTAACAAAGAAGACCGAGAATACCCAGCAAAGCTAATGATTATTCACATAGAAATAACACCCTACGAAAATAGCTAGTTAGGTAGGTAAATTTTTGAAACTGTCTCTATGTTTCCATGAACAAATATACAAAGGTTGTTTCTGACCGTTTTCAGGCAAAAAGGAAATGAAATAGACCCTCAATCTTGTTTTTAAAGCCGCCATTTTGAAATGTTTGAGACCCGTGCCTTAACTCTCCTGAGCGTCCTTCTTTACTGATAATCTTTATGTTGTTCCAATCAATGGCATGCCCTGATGTATGGGCATGCTCCGCCAAAGCTGACTTCTCTGGGTGGTTAAGCCGCACCGACGCTTGATGTTCTTTTATTCGCGTACCTAATGCTCTCCCCGTCTCGCCGATGTAGGATCCATTCATTCATTTATCCATTCATTTATTCATTCATTTATTTATCCATTCATTTATTCACTCATTCATTCCTTTATTTATTTATTCATCCACTTAATTATTTATTTATTTAATTTTCTCTTTCACTTATTTTTCCTGTCTGTTCTTGTCATATGTTTGCTCGCGCACCGTAACTCGCGTGTTTCTTTCTTCTTTTGTTTGATTCTTCCTCGCGCGCTTAGTGTTTGCTCACGCATCCCGTTAGTTTTTTCAACGTTGTAATGACGCCTACATACACATTGTAACCCTGAAGATGAGCGCGTAGCTCGAAAGCTCGGTTTATATTTCAAAAATAAACTCAAGGTCGATGAAACAAGCATTTACTTATTATGAATTACAACACGACCTACAAACAACTATTGGATTTACTATAATCTCATTTCTATTAGATTTATATCAATGTCACCCTTATTATTATTCTAATTGATTGATAATTAACGTAGCTTTTGATACACATTACTCATAATGTTTTTGAATCAGTATAACATATACAATTGTTGTTCTTAATTTTCTGCATGTTGCTATTTGTCGTGCTGTTATACACACTGGGAATAATTGCTGTACAATTATTTATTATTTTAAAGAGATGTAGTGACCCTATATAGTGAACGGTCTAATTTTGTTGGACTCAACATTGTTGGACGGGTTGTTTTTAAGTTTAGGTGGATAATTGTTTAAGTCGGACGCAAGTTGGTCCAAAACTGAGCAAATGAATCCAACAGTTCAGAGGTTTGGAAACACGGTTTGGAAACACGATCCAATATGGTAAGACAAACGGTCCAGCAATGTTGCATCCAACAAAGTTGCATCCACTGACAAATTACAGCGCGACGACTTCAACCGGGGCCATTTAGACAACGAGAACCAATCACAATTCAGACGAAAACAAAGCCAATTTCAAATGCGTGTACTTCAGGCAATCAGGAGAGAGCATTCTCGTTATCTAAGTGGGTGAAGTCGTCACACTGTAAGTTGCAGCCAACAAAGTTGAATCCAACAAAGGTGTATACAACAAAGGTGCAGCCAACACTGAAAGGTGCATCGGACAAAGTCGCATCCACTAAAATTGCAGCCAACAAAATTGCATCCAACAAAGGTGCATCCAACAAAGTTGCATCCAACAAAGGTACAAACAACAAAGCTGCAGCCAACAAAGGTGCATCCAACAAAGTTGCAGCCAACAAAGTTGCAGACAGCAAAGTTGCAGCCAACAAAGGTTGCATCCAACAAAGGTACATCCAACAAAGGTGCATCGGACAAACTTGCAGCCAACACAGTTGCAGCCAACAAAGTTGCAGCCAACAAAGTTGCAGACAGCAAAGTTGCAGCCAACAAAGGTTGCATCCAACAAAGGTTGCATCCAACAAAGGTACATCCAACAAAGAATTGCAGCCAACAAAGTTGCAGACAGCAAAGTTGCATCCAACAAAGGTGCATCCAACAAAGTTGCAGCCAACAAAGTTGCAGACAGCAAAGTTGCAGCCAACAAAGGTTGCATCCAACAAAGGTTGCATCCAACAAAGGTACATCCAACAAAGAATTGCAGCCAACAAAGTTGCAGACAGCAAAGTTGCATCCAACAAAGGTGCATCCAACAAAGTTGCAGCCAACAAAGTTGCAGACAGCAAACTTGCAGCCAACAAAGTTGCATCCAACAAAGGTTGCATCCAACATAGTTGCAGCCAACAAAGTTGCAGCCAACAAAGTTGCAGCCAACAAAGTTGCAGACAGCAAAGTTGCAGCCAACAAAGGTTGCACCCAACATAGTTGCAGCCAACAAAGGTTGCATCCAACAAAAGTACATCCAACAAAGTTGCAGCCAACAAAGTTGCATCAAACAAAGGTGCATCCAACAAAGTTGCAGCCAACAAAGGTGCATCCAACAAAGTTGCAGCCAACAAAGTTGCAAAGTTGCATCCAACAAAGGTGCATCCAACAAAGTTGCAGCCAACAAAGTTGCAGACAGCAAACTTGCAGCCAAAAGTTGCATCCAACAAAGGTTGCATCCAACAACAGCCAACAAAGTTGCAGCCAACAAAGTTGCAGCCAACAAAGTTGCAGCCAACAAAGGTGCATCCAACAAAGGTACATCCAACATATTGCATCCTACAAAGTTGCATCCGACAAAGGTGTGCACAACAGAGGTGCATCCAACAAAGTTGCAGCCAACATATGTGCATCCAACAAAGGTACATCCAACAAAGTTGGAGTCCACAAAGTTGCAGCCAACAAAGTTATATCCGACAAAGTTGCAGCCAACAAAGTTGCATCCAACAGAGTTGTATCGTACAAAGGTGCATCATCGCCAACTATTCCGGTCATCCTGAGCCGAAATTCACTCAGCGGCTTTCCTTCGGAACATAGACTTCGATTGATCACTCGTATCAGTAAAAATTCGCTCCAAAACAGGTTAAATAAGGCTCCTTTAGTTAATTCAACACCGTTGGACATTCAAACAACTACCAAACTGTATGTGTTAGGTATATTTAGAGCCCAATATTATCGAAGAAACATTTTAGAAGCGAAATACTAACTCCGTTTGACGATTTTGATCAATAGCACAGGGAGCCCAAGCGCCCTCAGGCCCGGACTTGGATAAATCTAACTTAGTTGCGACGGTATGCCTGTGCTTTAACAGCTATCCCATGGATCTTTACGGCAAATGAAAGATGGATAACTGAGCTTCATTTGGGTACCAAACATGACGATTTTCGGTAAAGTTTCGCTTTCAAACTTCACTATATTTTGCCCATCGGAAGCGGACATTTGGTGTTCTCATTTGGTGATAATGGAGCATTTTCAAAGTCAACAGGAAATGGTGTAATTATCTCCAATCTAGACATGCTTTCGTGAATGACCTTACTGGTATGTCTACTTTATATAACCATTTTGGCAAATTGGATAGAGTCATCTGTATTTCCACAATTAGACTTGGAACCTCGCACTTTCGCATGTTTTTATCCAAATTTACGATATACACGTCGATCGACTAGTTTAAAACGAATGGTAGGAATTTATATTTTCGTAATTTTTATTAGCCAAGAAAAAGTATATGGAGTAGTAGAATGCTATTCCATCTTGGCAAATTATTTTCTTCAGAACGTACACTTTTATTTCCCTTGATTTGCTCGCTTCCCAGTCAAGCCTTGTATTTCTGTTCGCGCGATTGTCATTATTCGATTGGCCGGGAAGACCGCTGTTCGTCGTGGGCTCAAGATGACCGGAATAGTTGGCGATGCCAACAAATGTGAATAAATATTTTTTGCAGATTACCCTTACGTATGTACAACGATATTCTAGATTGTGGAAATTGTATTCATGGTGTTACGTAACGCGACAAGAACTTCGATTTTTTTGTTAGTTCAATTCGTCTGTCGCTTTGACACGTTTCGGTGGAACACTAGCTATTTGTGCATTTCATTGAAAATCTTCTTAATTGGACTTCAAAAGATTTTGCAAGACTATTTTTACATTTCTTCTGGTTTATAGCCGAGAGTCTTTCGCGCTTCGTATATAGGCTTTCCATGTTGGATCCGTTGAGCAGCTGATTTAAATGCTTGAGAGCAGGGGCCCATTTCTCGAATGCCCCGTAAACTTATCGGATCCGAAAAGACATCCCAGAAATCTGAGACATCATTACTCTACAAAGCTGTTCTTTTGACATGTTTTTAATATGAACAAACTTTCCCTTCATGCAAAGTTTCATGTCTGTAAACTACTTTGTTTTGAAGATATGGATTTTTAAAGAAACCCTTTTCGGGCCCGATAAGCTTTCGGGGCTTTCGAGAAACGGGCCCCAGGATCCTTGGGTAAAATATTGTTTCTTTATATCATTTTAATGATTAAAATGATCAGTGTCCACCAATGTGATTGTCTTCGAATTATTTTAATATTTGTCCGAGAACAATTTAAATTGAAAATGAGAAATCGAGAGAAATCTTGGAACGTCTGAAGCAATCATTAATCCATGGAGACTACGAGGGACACAGGTTCAGTCTCAGTGTTACTGTTTAGTGTTACCCTCTTTAAATAAAGTCTTCATAAGCCGTACTTGATCAAAAGCAACCAACAACTGAACCAAATGTGGGGAGTCATTTTGAACAGCTTCCGTTTGAGAATTAAAGTTCATTTTACTTTGTCTTTCTTAGTCGATATTTTCATCTTCGTATCAGCGAAATGGAAACCGCCATCAGACGTTGCTACCAAACCAATAATTGCTATTCGATTCAGCAGAGGAAGAACATCTGAAATTGGAATTAACTGACGCATAAAATCCAAATACATCTTGACTGGCTATTCCACCAGGGGTCGCGCCAAAGTCACATGACTTCGAGGTGATATCGTGATGCAGTATCTGTCCACCGTCTTGCCACCAGGCTGACGTACAGTTGTTGCACTTGTGGTTTAAAACGTTGATGTACTCAACTCGCTTACAGTCACCGAGTCCGTTGTAACTGATGATATTAAAGTCAGAAATCTTCGCACGTACGTAGTCCACATAGCTGAGCCCATCCTGTGGAAAGTTGCAGGTAATACGCCAGTGTGACGAGCTACGGCTGATGTGTTGCATACGTGGAAGAGATAATCGGTAGTAAACCCAGTTTGGATCGTTTTCTTTTAACGGGTCGTTTCGGTATAATGCAATTCCTCTGAATTGAGGAATCGCACTGTTGGAAAGACTCTCAGACATAATGAGCGTCCAGACTTTGTTTGGTTCGCTGTGAAAGTCACAATACACATGGTAGTATTGGTCGTTAGCGTCTCGTATGTAGTACAGTCCTGATTCTCGGATGCCTGTCTTGTAATGATCGGCGCAGGTAGTGGGGTATTTCTGAATGACAGATATGAGTTTTTATTAATATGAGTTTTGATATTATATAATTAAAATTATATAATATCAAAGTCATTGCATACATCTTGGAACATTACGATTTGACGATCGGAACATGATCGAATTACACATTGCTACGTTTCATAATAACCCCTTGAATATTCGCTTCCTTCTAAATGTTCTCAACGATTTCGTAAAAAGAAGAATCTCAAAATCCTTCTCTAGGCCTCAACAACGTTGTAAGTCGTTTCCACCCCCTTGTTATTGTATATCAGCTACGCCTCGAGCAACTCTTACGCTTCTCTCGTTCTCTCCCAAATTCCCGCGTGCTCCATAACTCGATGGACGAACGCTAAGCGTTGACCATTCCTTAAGTAAAACATCCACTTATATACGTCGTTGGATTCGATAAGTCAGATACTAGTCGCCTACGGCTCGAGTTTGTAAATCCCATACAGATCGGCCGCTCATATTGTATATATTGCATACAATAATAATATAAATTAATTTACTGATGAAAATGTATCTAATTAAACTAATCTAAAAATACATTTAAAAATGTCATCTATAAATACTGCATGCGTTCAATAAAATTAACCCTGAATATGGGCGCTTAGCCCGAAAGCTTCAGTGGCAGTTTTTATTAAAACTAAGGTTGAAGATGCAAAATTATTGTCATACATTGCCCGTGAGTCAAATACAAAGTTGGCAACGCTTTAATTTCGAGGTCTCAGTTGCCAAACTTGAGTGCAGCTGAATGAACGTAAACATCGAAACCTTTGATGGACCACTTTAGCTTGCCACAGTGTTACCCCATTTCAGACCATGTGACCATTCATTTGAGTGCAATATACTCCTTGTACTATACAGAAAACCACATTGATCTTGCTCGTTGTATAATATGCAAAATGGAAAGCACACGGAAGTGCTTTCATTGAACTAAATTCCAAGTGAAAATCGTCGTAAAATTACACAAATATTAAGTAAATCAAAAAATCAAAAAAATCCAACATATTCGAGTTGGTCACCAATTACATTAGAATAAAATCGCCATTGAAATCGCGCGACAAAATTGCAGAAAAATCGTCAGTATATTATATATATATATATATAAAGCGGGGCTTTATCGAACCACAGCGAACTGTATCAAAATGAATCCTTTGCTGTGGTCATTTCCATTCGCATATGTTTCCGGACGGTATTCTTTTGGAAAATACTCTTAACGATTTTAGCGAAGCATATCATACAGAGAAAGACTAACTAGTTATTAGTATTAGTATTTTCACAATATAGCTATTAGCCACCGATTAGCGGTTAATATTTACTGAAGCGGCGAAGCCAAGCCGGGTAAATATAGCTGATAATCACCGATACTGGGGTGTCTAATTATTTTACTATATATCCGAAAAAGAGATGTTTAATTAATTCATGCATATTCGATACTTTACTCATCCGTACGCGGACCGGACAACGTATATAAAGCTAAGTAGAAACACGCCCTGAAATCTAACGGAAAGTTCGTTTTGCTCAGTTCTCGATCATTTTGCTATATTTGGTTTAAATAATGAAACTCGAGAATGCTTTATTTACATTTCTAGAAGATGTTTTTTTGAAAACAATGTTTCAACATTCTTGCCGTGAAAGTTCATAATCGGCGCAGCAGTCAGTGGAAAAAAACGCCTGCTCTTCAAATCTTGGACATTCATTGGAAATTCGTTCACTTTCCAAGGTTTTGGATACTTCTTTATTTATTTATTCTAAATAATAGACCACTTTAGTTTCGTATGTAAATTGCCCATTTCAAACCATGTGATGTAAACATGGTGTTCTCTAGAGAATTAGTCATTTCAATGATGAACGAATAAATGTCAGAAATATAAAGGAACAATTCTCCAGAGAATATCATGTTTACATCACATGGTTTGAAATGGGCAATGTGCATACGAAGCTAAAGAGGTCTATTTCCAAGTTTTCATTATCTCTGTCAGAACTAATAAAAAGGACCGATCTGCTACAAAAATATAACAAAACATCGTAGGATCCTAGAATTTGTTTGAAAAAACATACATGGATTATAGAATGTTGGGGGAATGACTTCAAGCGAGCCTTCCGTCGTTTCTGCTTCGGTCGTTTCAGTTCTCACTGGATCATAATTAACGTCCTTCCGATTCCCATTCCACTGATCTGACGCTTCCCACGCTAGTGTGAACGAGCCTTTATTACAAACAGCATATCGCTGAGCTCGTGGCTAGTACGTTACTCAGCTAGATTAGCTTTACAAGTTATTCTGAGTAACTTTTACCTATTTGCAGATCAGTTCTTCTTTTTTCTAAGTTTGTAATTTTTTTGTAATTTTAAGGTAATAAAGTTGTTGTTTTAAAGATTGTTTGTGCGTAGGATTTATTAAAATTCAAGAAAATAACCCGAAAGCTCGGAATAAATCCGTCAAAAAATAGCGTAGATGAAGCTTATTTTATTGAATTTTAAAGTTGTTGTTGTTGTCGTGATTCCAGTTGAGTTTTTAGCATTTTATGGCGTCAAGTGTGTGTCAAAAAGAGTACAGACAACTGAAAACCATCTGCACTTTGGAGGCATAACATACTAACATACTAACTCCTTATAATTGTAAGGTGCTCGGCTGCCGTAGGCGCCTTAGCTTCACTATATGCAGCCCGAAAAAGTCCTCCATCAGTTGTAAAGCGCATTGAAACAATGTGAAATGCGCTATAAAAGAACCAACTTATTCTTTCTTAATTATGCACCTTTTATTTATCTCGCGATTTTTACCTGCTCTAGAAAAGCGAGTACCACTGATGAATATAGACTTCGTTACATGGTGGAACAGATCTTAAATAACTTAAAACATAATAATTGGTTCGATTCGGAATCAATTACATCAACACGAAAGTTCCAGAGCGCGAGAGATTCGTTTTAAGCTGATTTTAAGCCGGAATTGTTGTTTATCATTGAAAAGTTGATATAGATCTGCAGAAACAAACATTCATTAATAACTTATTCGTAGCTGGATGCCGTGTGGTCTGTCAAATAATCGTTTTCGAGATACCTTCATCGCACACTTGTCCCACAATTAATGGTATTGCTTCTTGTGATTATTGCACTGCAATATTGATACTTTTGTTTACATCAAAGAAGCAACTGATAGTGAATAATTGCCTAAGTGATCATTTCACAAAAAGGAACACCCTTACCATTGAAAACGACTGTGTCTGAACGTAAACACCATTAGACACCTTCTGAAGTGTGCTAGCAATTCCTTCTGCCACAGAACTGATTCCCTTAGAGTTGAGTTCACAGAATTCCTCTTCCTCGGACTGCGTGTAGTGATTGTACGAAACACATTTGGGAAACTCAGCCAAACATGCTTGACCACATCCTATCAGGCTTACAGAGTGCAAGACTTTGTATTGAAACCCGTTCAGCTTGTAACCTTGGAGAGAGATCGGTATCCCATCAAAGTGGCGATAAACATCACTCATTGGGTTTTGTCCTTGTACAAAGCACAACTGATGAAAAAACGGCGCCAAAAGTACAACTATGAGAGGCCACATGTCCATGTTAATGGTGTTGCTTGAATGCCGCGTAAATGGTAGCGATTAGCAGGTGAATTGTGTGTTGTGTATGCTAAATCGACTTACATCTGGAGTTATCTTTTGTCAACAAAGCGAATTGATTTATTCATCTTGAAAAAATCGTGCCTTTTTTTCTTTCTTTTCATCCTGGTTATTCTGCGACTCTTTAAACGATCTCGCTCCAGAGCTAAACTGATAATTCTCATAACAATTTCAGGCAAGGTCGTGAGGATAGTTTTAATCATTTTATTGATGTTCCATTCGTATGTTTACACACGCCACTAACTAATCAATTTGATGGAACTCAGCTGCTTAGTATTCATGAAATTGCACTGTCAAGGAAGACGATGAAAACGAAGATAAAATCAGTCAATACACAATTTATTTTTATTTTAAAGAAATGAGTTCGTGTAAAATGTACACATAACAAAGACAAGAGAACATGATAATATGATAAGTATATAGATATGGAAACTAATGAGGAATAGACAGAAAAAATACCCGGGAAAAATTAGATTCGGTTTTTTTTTCGTTCATATATTTATTTTTAATTGCAGAGCAAAGTCGCTCATTAATCACTTACAGTGAAACCTTGATATAACGATACTCGATATAACGATGTTCCCGGTATAACGATCAACATTTGGCAGCCCGGCAAATGTTACAGTAAATGTATGGAGAAAAATCCCGATTTAGCGATACTCGATATAACGATGTTCCCGGTATAACGATCAACATTTGGCAGCCCGGCAAATGTTACAGTAAATGTATGGAGAAAAATCCCGATTTAGCGATACTCGATATAACGATGTTCCCGGTATAACGATCAACATTTGGCAGCCCGGCAAATGTTACAGTAAATGTATGGAGAAAAATCCCGATTTAGCGATACTCGATCGCGATATAACGTAACTGACGATATAACTGATATAACGATCACAATCTGGCAGCCCAAACGTACAATGTAGCCTGATATAGCGATAAAATAAATCATCGCGCGATGAAAAAGATATGACAATACTTTATGATCCTTTAGTTCTCATTGCATAAGGACTGAAACGTGTCTGTGAACAGTTTGTTACGATAGGGATTACATCGCCGGTACAGCAATAAGGCACAACGGACACTACATGACAAATCAATTATTAACAATACCCCGATATAACGATATTTTTGGCTCTTTTCCCGAAAAATCGTTATATCGGGAACTTGTTATAACGATCTCCCGATATAGCGATCTAATTTGGTCAGTTCCTTGGCACATCGTTATATCGGAAACTTGTTATAACGATCTCCCGATATAGCGATCTAATTTGGTCAGTCCCTTGGCACATCGTTATATCGGAAACTTGTTATAACGATCTCCCGATATAGCGATCTAATTTGGTCAGTCCCTTGGCACATCGTTATATCGGGAACTTGTTATAACGATCTCCCGATATAGCGATCTAATTTGGTCAGTCCCTTGGCACATCGTTATATCGGGAACTTGTTATAACGATCTCCCGATATAGCGATCTAATTTGGTCAGTCCCTTGGCACATCGTTATATCGGGAACTTGTTATAACGATCTCCCGATATAGCGATCTAATTTGGTCAGTTCCTTGGCACATCATCGTTATATCGGAAACTTGTTATAACGATCTCCCGATATAGCGATCTAATTTGGTCAGTCCCTTGGCACATCGTTATATCGGGAACTTGTTATAACGATCTCCCGATATAGCGATCTAATTTGGTCAGTCCCTTGGCACATCGTTATATCGGGAACTTGTTATAACGATCTCCCGATATAGCGATCTAATTTGGTCAGTCCCTTGGCACATCGTTATATCGGGAACTTGTTATAACGATCTCCCGATATAGCGATCTAATTTGGTCAGTCCCTTGGCACATCGTTATATCGGGAACTTGTTATAACGATCTCCCGATATAGCGATCTAATTTGGTCAGTTCCTTGGCACATCGTTATATCGAGGTTCCACTGTACCACCACACAGTGAGCATGGCGTCAGCTGAAACGATTGAACATTTCGCAACTTAATTGCCAAACGTCGTCAGTCTCTTCAGTTTTACTGCGACAATCCTTGTATCGCGACCTTTCGTTTTGTATAAACTTCAGCTGGATTTTGGATTTTTCTGTTCCGCCAATATATTTGTTGCACTAATTAGTACTAAATACAATACAAAACAATAGAAATGTCACTATTTAGTACTTTAAATACTGATGTTTATGCTGAGTTAACTTTGTACTCAAGAAATATGGACATATATAGTGATTGTCGGAACAGAAAAACCCAAAATCCAACTGAAGTTTTCAAAACGAAAGGTCGCGATACAAGGATTTTGGCTGTAACAGAACTTCAAATGAGTCAATACGAAGCCTTGGGTGAGTTTAAGTGCGTGTGTTTGCATAGCCATGCGCGTAATGCTAGAGTACTGTGCGTAGCGTCCATTGCATCATTGTTAGTAATTACAATGCAGTGAAGGGAGAGTTGAATTTGAAGAGCATATAGAGTCTGTGCGATTGCACACGACGACAACGTCAAAGCGGCCAACAATCATATTAACCAATTCAACGATGCAAGCATGAACTTATCGGTATCTTCTTTACAGAGATCTGTGTTAAATGGCTGTTTTGTATATATATATAATTTACAAATGTACGATTTTTAACTCGTGGATTGCGAAGCATTCGCGAGTTTTTGGATTTGGCCATTTTGAACCGGAAGTGTCACTCACTCACTCACGCTCACTCGAACGGTGGATCGGAGGCTAAAAGGGATGCCTCAAAAGGACCTTATTTTAATATGACGTCAGTCGACGCTCTCCGAAAGAGTTATCGGGTTTCGTTTTTTTTTTAATCGACTGGAATTTCGAGAACTGCATTTATTATATTGAGCAAGTTAGGGGCGTAAATGTTTTGGTCAGTAATAATGCGGGACGTAGAGCGGGAATATTTTAAATTTTAAAATAACTAAATCCCTGTACTCATGGATTCGCTATCACTACTTGAAAAGTTGAACAATTTTGTTGCAATAGACGACTAGTTTGGCTATGCTAAAGATATTAGAACTGAGAAACATATCAAGCTGTAACGCAGTTCGAAACCATCACAACGACTCGATTTTCTTCCTTTTATAGCAAATATTTTGATAAGGAAAAGAGGTATTACAGGCGCGTTAGCGCAGATACTGAATGAGCTCGTTCCGGCCTGTATCCCTGGCGAGGTATACTTGATCATGAATCGGCTGTCAGTGTTCTGCAGGTGACTTGCAAGATCGGTTTTGGCGTGAAATTGCAGTAAGACGTAAAAGTTACTTTTAGCTTCTGTCAGTGTGCCACGACGTACTGCCACATTTATTCGTTTCTCTCAGGATGTCATGGCATGATTTTTTATTTACTACCGAGAAAAATCGAAATGAAATGCATGCTCTTTGTAATTGCCAAGTTGAGAAATTGACACAAAAACATTGCCGCGCGCAGTCTAGACGATGTACGAGCAGGGTCTTTGAAGAGTTTCATTTTAAAAATCCCTTTCGGAGGCAATTGTTTGGGAACTGACACAAGGGCGAACTTTTTTGAGGAAAAGTGTTTTTTTTCTTCTCATGTGTAGACATGGATAGTATAGAGTTTACTGGAGATGAATCAATACGATTAAAATGAGGCCAGCGTTAGATTGTGACACTACGTGATTCTGAACATTGATAACAAATATTCTCCGATAAAAATTAACATACAGTGATAATCGATGATACTCATCACTCCATCATAATAAATAAAACCAACTTTCAGTACACTCAGAGCCAGCGATTGTGCATTTTGATTTCCCCATGTGTTCAGCCATATTGAATTTGATTCTTCGGGAAATGAGCTCGGGGGATTGTCGTACATTATCCGTGACTTCGTGGAATTGAATATTTAATGAGGTCGACCTTTTGAGGCATCCCTTGTAGCCTCCAACCACTGGAGGCTAAATGGAATGCCTCAAAAGGACCTCATTAAATATTCAATTCGATGACGTTACGGATAATGTACGACACTTCCCCGAGCTAATTCCCCGAACTGATGGCGGATCACATGGCGAAAATCAAAATGCACAGTCGCTGGTTCGGAGAGCACTTAAAGTTGGCTTTATTTATTATGATGGAGTGTTCATCGATTATCACTGTATGTTATTTTTATCGGAGAATATTTGTTATCAATGTTCAGAATCACATAGTGTCACACAACCTGACGCTGACCTCATTTAAATCGTATTGATTCCTCTCCGGTAAACTCTATACTATCCATGTCTACACAATAAATAAACTTTCCTCAAAAACGTTTGCCCAAAATGTCAATTCCCAAACAATTGTCTCCGAAAGGGATTTTTTAAATCAAACTCTTCAAAGACCCTGCCTCGTACACCGTGTCTAGACAGCGCGCGGTATTGTTTTTGTGTCAATTTCTCAACGTGGGAAAGTGCAATTCATTTCGATTTTTCTCGGTAGTAAATAAAAATCATACCATGGCATCCCGAGAGAAACGAATAAATGTGGCATACTGAAGCTAAAAGTAACGTTTACGCCTTACTGCAATTTCGTGCCAAAACCGACCTTGCAAGTCACCTGCAAAACACTGACAGCCGATTCAAGTATATAGTCACCACGCAGAGGTCACCACGGATACAGTCGCGGTCGGTCGGTCGCGGTCAGTCGGTCGCGGGCTTAAAGCTGAAAAATGCCCAGGAACGCGCCTGTAATATCTCTTACGTTGTTTACCAAAATAGTTGCTATAAAAGGAAGAAAATCGAGTCGTTGTGATGGTTTCGCTTATTAGAGCTTGATGTGCTTCTTCCACATCTTTAGCATAGCCAAATGAGTAGTCTATGGCAACAAAATTGTTCAACTTTACAAGTGGTGATAGCAAATCCATGAGGACAAGGATTTAGTTAGTTTAAAATATTCCCCCTCTTTCTTTCCCTTATTACCAAAACGCCGCCGCTCTCAAAATTCCCGTCGATCGGTCGAACAAAACAACGAAACCCGAGAACTCTTTCGGAGAGCGTCGACTGACGTCATGAAAATGAATATTTAATGAGGTCCTTTTGAGGCATCCATTTAGCCTCCACCGTTTTGGGTGTACCAAACATGCAATTGCATTACCTTATAACATGACCTAAGAAAATCCTGCAATATTCGATTGGCTGAGAGGAGTGGTATTTCAGCGTAATAGTGGTATTTCAAGCTCTGAGGAGTGGTATTTCAAAATCACCATGGTAACCATTCTTTGAGCACCAAGCATGGCATTCAAATCCAAGATGGCGGATAAACCCGACAGAGTTTTTCTCGCTAATAAAGCTGAAATATACCTAGAAACAAATCTCAAGAACAAAAAATTGAAAAAGTACATCAACATGAACATATTGTCGACAAATCAGGAAAGTTTTCTTTGGCTGAGACTGCAAAAATCAGCGAGAAGCGATCGACTGTTGATCGTGCTTGAGATCGAGAAGTGAAATAATTATTGCTGAAAAGGGTAAAAAATAAAGCTTTAGAAACCTCTTGTTTCTGTTTTCTTCATTTGTTATGTAATTTATGAACGTTTTTCTATGAAAATAATTTACTTGAGAGCATTTTCCATTAGTTCATGGTAAAACTACAGACAAACTGATCGAAATTGCAGTATTTTCTTAGGTCATGTTATAAACATGTAATAGCATGTTTTGTACGTGATATTTGGGATAAATACCACTCGTGATATTTCAAAATTGTCACAAATTTTGTTAACAATTTTGAAATATCACTCGTGGTATCACCTATATATGGAATTTCATTACTTTAATCTTTAATCGGATACTTCAAAAAACAGCATAACTATACTAGAAGTTTTAAATATTAATAATAATTATAATTATAATATGATGCCAATATAATATGGAATTGCATTTCCAAATATGGAATGGCATTACCAAATATGGAATTGCATTACCAAATATGGAATGGCATTACCAAACATGGAATTGGATTTCCAAATATGGAATTGCATTACCAAATATGGAGTGGCATTACCAAACATGAAATGGTTCCAAGGTCGTGGTCGATCGGGACCTTGTTATCAATTCCATGTCGACGACCATCTCTATAAAGTCACCAAGAATTGCACCAGCGCTAGCAATTTACGCGGAGATCGAAGTTGTTACAGTCAAACCAGGTCACGCGTGCCACCCTAGAGTCCATTATTGACGTTGTTATTTGAAAATTGATTTGATTTTTCGTTTTGAACTTCGATTATTGCGAACGAACATTTCAATATTCAAAACAAGAATAATTTGAAAATTCGATTGCTGATTGGATTAATAAAACAAACGCTACCCTTAATAAGGGCAGACACACAACACGTACGGGCGTTTTCAAATAACAAAGTCAATAATGGACACTAGGCTGGCACGCGTGAGCTGGTTTAACTGTAATCTAGGAAATTAAGCCTAATTTGAACGTACCACAAAGTGACTCGATTCGAGCCAAACTATTCAGCTAACACTGTTTTAGAACTATCCCGCCCTAGGGTTCATATGCATTACCCTTTGGTATTCACACTTATTGCTTCATTGTTCTTCATTCGGCTCGCCATTGTAAATACCATACAGTTCGGCCGCTCATATTGTATCTATTACATAGATTCCCTTTTAATAATGTAACTATTTTTGACTTGATAATGACGCGTGTGGCGCGGCTTCGAATTTTATGTTTCTCTCTTATGCCATTTTTAAAAGAGATTTTTAAAAGAGTTCACTAGCGATAAATGTTGCTACTGTAGCTAAAGTTCACTACTACTACTAATAATAACAATATAATAATAATAATAATAATAATAATAATAATAATAATAATAATAATAATAATAATAATAATAATAATAATAATAACGGTTTAATTATGACTTCTCTACATAGTAAATAAAATACATATACTGGTGAGACTAGTTAAAGGGGCTATGTCATCCGTGGCGCATGCGCGGTCGATAAGCTCTATTTTGAAAACACTGGCCCAACTTTTTCAAGTTTCACCCGTGAGATAGCGTTGTTCCGTAATCCATGTAAATCTTTGTAATCTTTTGAACTGGCATTGGAGTGACCATTTCGAATTAGTCTTTGGACATCCTCCATTAGTCTGAGGATAATATTTTGAGTATTATTGGACAATGAGGGATGATAATGAGAGTTGTTCAACAACCAAAACAAATTTCGTTCCACGACATGGCGGCCGTCGAAGCGGCAGTGGAAGGAGAAGACTTTATAAGTCAGTCAAAGAAAGAAATAGAGACTGCCAG
Source organism: Actinostola sp. cb2023 (assembly GCA_033675265.1). Classification (NCBI taxonomy): domain Eukaryota; kingdom Metazoa; phylum Cnidaria; class Anthozoa; order Actiniaria; family Actinostolidae; genus Actinostola; species Actinostola sp. cb2023. The sequence continues at coordinate 69,228 of JAUJYZ010001336.1, forward strand.
AAGACACACAGCCGTTGATGGTTATCTGCTGCGGTTTTTACATTCTGTAACAGAACTAAATTCCGTACTGGATATCGTTCAGACGACTCCGTTGCCCTTCATCTTCTTACGATGGAGGAGCGACTGATCTCGAAGGATAGTCTTGCATGGACAACCACGCGAACTCTCAGTCGTTCTGCGTGAACATATGTAGTTTTTCAGGTGCATGGTTCATTCGTCTATATAGTATAAAGGAAAAAGAACAAAGAAAGATCACCTGATAGTGACATAACTTACTGACCGGAATGTTGTTCGAAAGGAAAGTCACAACATCGATCATTTCAATTGAAAACTTATAAAAAATATCCTCACCTCAGTCTGTTCAGTTCCCGATGCAGTCTCCATAGCTTATAAAATCGTCTATATGAGACTGAAGAAGCTTGCAGATACGTTTTAGAATTCCGATAACCACGCTGAACATTCACGGCGGCAAAACATCACGCTTGAACTGTCAAAGTTTTACTGTGACATCGCATGCTAATTTATGCTAATTAGAAAAATATGGCACTTAGTGCGCAGACTCCCCAGGTGACATAGCTCCTTTAATATCATAATACAGATAAAATATTATAGCGCGACACGCCGTACCGTGGCCACCCAATTCATTGTTTTATAAGTTAGTCAATCAAACAGCGAGATTTTGTTTTGACGGATACATTTGCACATGCACTCAGTCGTGAGCGCAATTATGATTTTTCATTTCGTACTCTTTGCAACAATTATCGCTGTTTGATTGGCTAGTTTATAAAAATAGAATTGGCCACTGAACGTCGTGTCGTGCTGTAAACATATTAATTACATAGATATACCAGGGACGGAATTAGGGTGGGGCGAAGGAGGCGCAAGTCCCCTTTTGGAAAATCGAATTACTTTTTTGCAAAAAAAATATATATATTTACATAAAAGTAGGGAGGTGTCACACCTCCCTGATAGAAGGCACCGTCTTCTTGGCTGAAGCCAATGTCCAACCTGAACTCGCTCCCCCTTTGTAAAATATCTGGATCCGTATAGATATACACAATTATACAGTACTTCCCATACTTGCCCCAGAAAATAGAGCTTGCGATAAGAGTATAACGTGCACAATATATGATCCACGTGACATGCCTCCATTTTAGCAGTCAATGTTCAGTTGGTTCCATTCTAGTCACAGTACGTTATGCTATTCAAACATCGTTGCCAAACCAGTAATTAGTGTTCGATTTATCCGACAAACAGCATCTGAATTTCGGGTTTACGGACGCATAAAAGCCAAACACGTCTTGGCTATTTATTCCACCAGGTGTGGCACCAAACTCACAACGGCGAAAGGTTATATCGTGGTGGAAGATGTACGCTCCATTTATCTGCCACCAGGCTACGGTACAGCCAGTGCATGCATGGTTCAGTACATTGATGTACTCAACTCGCTTACACACTTCACGGCCTTCACAGCTGAGCATGTCAACATCACTTATTTTACCGCGTACGTAGTCCACATAGTTGAGCTCATCTTGTGGAAAGTTGCAGGTAATACGCCAGTGTGACGAACTACGGCTGATGTGTTGCATACGTGGAAGAGATAATCGGTAGGAATCCCAGTTTGGATCGTCTTCTTTCAATGGGCTGTTTTGAATGAAAGGCTGTATTTGAAACTGTCGAACCGCTCTGTTTTTAAAACTTGCAGACATAATGAGCGTCCAGACTTTGTTTGGTTCGCTGTGAAAGTCACAATACACATGGTAGTATTGGTGGTTAGCGTCTCGTATGTAGTACAGTCCTGATCCTCGGATGCCTGTCTTGTACTGATCAGCGCAGGTAGTGGGGTATTTCTGAAACACAACGAATTTTATAACCATGATCACATAATGCTTTTATTCTTGCAAATTAATTAAAAGGGTCAAAATAATAGTATACAGTTTGTACTGGATTGTTATAACTAATTCAAATCAATTTTTTTTAAGCGTGCCTTAACTTACATGTTCCATCGATGGAGTCTGTGTTTGAACGTAAATACAGTTCGACACCTTCTGAAGGCTGCTAGCAATTCCTTTTGCCACAGAACTGATTCCCTTGGAGTTGAGTTCACAGAATTCCTCTCCCTCGTACTGCGTGTAGTAATTGTACGAAACACATTTGGGAAACTCAGCCAAACATGCTTGACCACATCCTATCAGGCTTACAGAGTGCAAGACTTTGTATTGAAACCCGTTCAGCTTGTAACCTTGGAGAGAGATCAGTATCCCATCAATCTGGCGATAAACTTCACTCATTGGGTTTTGAGCTACTGCTAAAACCGAAGGGGTCTGCCCTAGAAGAAGTGCTACGACGATTACAAGCCACAAGACCATTTTGTTGACCAGTGATCTGAGATCAGTACTAGTCAGAACTTCTGAGAACTACTGCTTCATCAACCAGGTGTTTTCGCAAATGAAATACTCATGTAGTTTCAAAGTAAATATGATTGTGTCCGAAATAAATTGTATGAGTTGAGGTAAATAAAATATATTGACTTTACCTTGCGATACGATTATAATATGAAATGCAATATGCATTGTACATACATGTGTTGTTCGTAGGTGATGTAGTAGAAGGGATGCCGTGATGTTTGTCTAACATTAATTAAAAACGAGGAATCGATTGATTTATTGATTGAAAAATACAGACTGATTGCACTTTTCATTATCCAAGGAATTGATGTCCTGCCATCGCACTTCATTTAATATTCTGCGTTAGTTAATTAATAACCATCGAGTTATAACTGCAGTTCTTTATACAATAATTATACGAATTGGACAACAAGAAATCATTTATGTTGTGCCAGTAGGTTTGGTAAATTAATACCAGGACAGTTTTTGAATAAATGGACTGAGCACGAACCTATAACTTACTGCCGCCAATCATCCGCTCATGTAAAAGCTTAGAGAAATTCAAGAGCGAGTGCAAACATTTCTATAAACTCCCATTAGCGGCGCGCAACCCATTTAATACGCATGTATTTCATCTTATATATGTATATTTTTGACTCACGGATACTCCATAGGAGTATTTGGGAGTCTATGCTATCACTGCTCATTTGCATAAGAAAATGTGTAATAATGGTCTATTGTTTGAAAATCCTCCAGCCTGCTTTGCGCGCTCTAATATTTGCATGTAGAAACAAAATGGCGGACGGTTTGTGAAAAATGTACAAATTCCCTAAGAAAAGGCTATGAAATTAGTTCCAAAACTGCCCTAAACAGAAACAAACTTGAGAAAAATGCTTTGGGAATAGATAGATGGTTATTAGCAAGCTGAGGAATAGTCTGGTAGATTGTTTTCTATCGTTGAAAGTCGCTAGTCCCACATGGCACCGGAATCGATGAACGGAACGGCTCACTATTGAAATATCTTGTCGTTTGCTTTGAGCATGAGAACAATTTTAATGAACTGTTTATTTGAATGAGTTATGTTACCATTGTCAATACCATTGGTATTGGATTAATTAAGTATGTAATTTCTTTTACAGATATGGTTCAGTCTATTTTACAACCATATTCGTATTATTTCAATATATAGATAGATAGATGCCTTTATTTACACAGGGTAGCTCTATCAGTATTTACAAAGCTGTAAAAAACTGTTATCAATAGAGGCCCTACAATAAAATACACTAAGAATATAAATACTAAAACTAAATAACTACTATGTTAAAAGATAAGAATAAAATAGAAAATAACAATGGATGTGCATGGATGAATGATATATAAAAATGCCTTTTCCATTTATTTGCCAGTACTGATATTAATGCAATATTGGTTTGTTTTCTTGACTTGCTTATCCGTGAGTCGTCTCTTTGAGACCTTTGATTATTTGTTCGTAATGTTTATTTTCTGTTTTGTACTAGTTTGTAATTTATATCTTAGTTATAGAGGGTTCTATTTAAACTAGTCTGGCTAAATTGGATGTCCCTGTTAAAATAAGGGTAATAATTATAAAAATAAAATAAATTGGTTATAGCATTTAGAGCCCATGGGTTTATCTATGAATGAATGAAAACCTTTATTTAAACAGGGTATTCCCTTCAGTAACAAAACGTACTGATATCAATGGGAGCCCTATGTAGCCACGCCTGCTGATTGAAAGAGTGGGCGATGGCACAAACATGCCGCAGGTTACCCTCCTTTGCATGCAACTCCTTTTATCTTTGGGGTTCCTGTGTAGAAGAGAGAGACCTGGGAGAAGAGAAAACGGACGACGAAGAGGGAGGGACAGAGTAGACCCATTTTCCCTCTTCCATCTCTCTTAAACAGGAAGCTCAAGACCAAAGAACCCAAAAATCTCGCCCCCCTTATTTTCTTTGTCTCGTTCCCAGACTCATCTCGTTCCGAAATCCACAGTCCCGACCCATAGAGCAGAGCGATGGCTGCGGAGGAGTCTACCCGCAGGCATAGTCTTTTAGCTATAGGGCGACAAAAGGTGTATCAGAAGGGGTGAAGAGAGTGTTAAAACGTCATGATATAATGACCGCTTTCAAACCCGTGCGTGTTCTGGCTCATTTCTTCAAAAAGCCCAAAGATCGTCCAACGGGGCGCAATAAAAAGGCATTGTATACAAGATCAAATGCAAGTCTTGTGATTTCACATACATTGGTGAATCAAAAAGGTCTTGGAAATCAAGAGAAGCTGAACATAGACCTGGAACATCTGCAAGCAAATAATCTGCAATTGCTTGGTTTCAAACAGCTGTTAAAACTCCTTGAATCTCATGAATGACTTGTAATGAAATCAAGCAATTAACTCTGACGAAGACTACAGGACGTCGAAAATTTAGTTTTATTATAATTAACATTTTATGTCAGTTTCAATACATTTAATTATGTCTTAGACTTTTACTGATCTCCCCAAACTTATGCAGTATGTGTCGTTAGTAGTTACAAGTAACCTAGAGAGATGACGCGTATTCACTAATCTATAGCGATACTTCATGTGACGTCAACTTTTTTGTGCGCCAACATGCATGCGCCAAAAAGATTTAGATCGTGCTGTTTACGTAGACCAGCTGTTGGGCACGAATTGAAACAATGCAACGTGTGAAAAGATTTATCGGAAATGGTTGGCACACTAACATCACGTGCTGTTTACGTAGACCAGCTTACGGGGACTGGGCACGAGTTTACCGCCGGGTCATCCTGTGTTAGGTTTCCCAGTCTTTTTGGCCGTGTTACAAAATGGAGGACAATGTTTAGTACATTCATTTACTCGATTTGCTGTAAGTTTGGATGGATTTTTCGTTAAAAATCGTACTTTTAAGCGAAAAATATTTACAGGGTTTCCAAATATGGTAAGTACAATGCCCAAATATGGTAGTAGGAAAGCTGGCCGAGCAAACAGCACATTTGAATGGGGGATTTCGGACAACCATTTTTACAATGGGTTTTGTCACCCTGCTTTGTCAAATACCGTAAAGTTCCGAAAGTAGCGACCCCCGAAAGTAACAGAAAAATTGATGCTTGCTGGCCTTGCTAACAAATCCCGAAAGTAACGATCCCCCGAAAATAGCGATCCTCCTCTAGAGCGATGATTGGATTAGATGGCGAACAGCACTAGTAAAACAGCACGTAAAGAGTCAGAACATTTACCGCTACACATAAACAAATGTAACGAAATGTAATGGTCATAATATAATACGTTCTAGATCAATCAATCATCAATTTATTTACACCATAATTCCTGTGAATATGGTAAATATGGATATGAATAGATCCTGTGAATATTCGTTGTTTCAGTTAAAATACCGTACACGATGTCGTTTAAGGTACACGGTATGGCTCCTAAAAGTTAACGATTTTAGCATCCCGAAAGTAGCGACTACCCGAAAGTAACAGTTACCTAAGGTTGCTAAATCCGAAAGTAACGACCTCGCTACTTTCGGAACTTTACGGGTAAGCCAATATACAGATCGTGGTTTACTTCACATTACGCTCACCTATCGTTATCAAAAACTCGAATTTCCTGTTTTGGCTGATGCGAGTGAAGCCAACAGAGAATGTGGCAGGTGTCTCTAGCTCGATAATAACAACTCACAAATGTGTTCAATAATAATAATTATTATTATTATTCAATGTAGTTATGTAGGAATAGGTTGATTGTATTTCTCTAGATGTGGTCTAAACATTGAACGTTAATTGTTTATTATAATAACTATATAGTGCTCACACTTAATCTATTATTTCTATCTGATCTCTTTGCAAACAACACTGAATGACAAAAGTCAAAACTTATTAGTTATCATTGAGCCCGCGGTATCTTCAACACGTCATGGTCAGCACCTACTGTCAAATCGACCGGGACTATTTGACGAGGAATTTTGCTTTCGAGTTTAAACGCCGTTCAAACATATCCCATATTTTCGTGTTAATTCAACGAGTAGGCAAACATGACATTTAAATTATAATAATACACATACAATAATTTCTGCATTCTGATTGGTTGAGAGCAGTGCAATTTATTTTATTGATTTATTTTATTGATTAAATTTTTATCCAGGGTGCCTACATCACCTAACGTCATCTTACGAATTTATTTGAAACGCTAGTGCGAAAAGATGAAATTCAGTGCAAAAGTTGATCAGTTATTCTGTGCAATTTATTTTGGCAAAAAGCATTCTGATTGGTTCAAAAACAATAGAAAATCAAAATTAGCCAATCAAAAGTCAATAAAATAAAGTGTAAAAACAAAATGGCTACGGTTCCGTTTGTTGAAAAGTCTACAAAGTGCCCCCAAAATGCTACGAAATAAGTAAAAAAAAAACAGCCCTCAGCAGAAAAAGGTGGTACTCTTTGAAAACTCACTCGTTCAAATTTATCCCCAATTGCACTCGAAACCATATGATTTCCTATACAAATATCTTAGGTGCATATTCCGCATTGTGTATATTATTATTATGTTATCATGTACTGTACGACGTTTCGAAGTCACCATGACTTCATTATCAAGTATTTTTTAAAGTTAAAATGGATGTGATATATTGGCAAATTTATACAAATTGATTTGTCATGAATAAAACATGCAAACTAAGTTCCTTTTTTATTTAAAAATATTAATACAGTAAGCCATGCATGCATCCATATTGTTGTATACATAAAATACGTATAGCGCGAAATGAGAACACGAGAGAAGTGGCTCAGCGTTTTGCAAAGAACTACATGAAACTTCCAAACTAATTCTGGAATTCGATGCCTTTGCTTCATTGACATGCAAGTTGCTTGCGTCTCTCTGTGAATTTGACTGGCTTCGCGTTGCACTATTTACACTGGAAAGGAAATGACGGTGATGTATTTTACAGTGCACTTCACCTAGAATTAACGAAGCAACTAGCATAGGAACCACTTGGGATGGTTTCTGTGCGGAAACTTTTACACTGTACAAGAAAATAACATTTCCAAACTTTGGAAATTCTTCACAAATCCGTTGGAAATTGAAATCATAATTCGCAAATATGTTGGAAAATGAATTTGTAATGAATCTCTGAAGGTTGGAAATTCTTCGCAAATTCCTTGTAAAATGAATTTCTAATTTGAAAATGTTCAAAACCTTGGACATTCAATGGATTTCCAAGTTTTGAAGAGCGCGCGATGTTTCCAGTTTATCAGACCGCGGTTATTCAAAGAAAATAGTTCATAGCTCTATTCGTTGGATAAATCCTTATCGATTGGATACTTTTATTAGATAAAAGCATCAACTTCATCACTGCACGCTGTAGTGCTAGATCCATTATTTGACCAAGAAAACAGTATCACCTCCCCAAAAAAACCCTCTAGATGTACGGTATATAGAGCCGCCTATATAAGATGATAACGTGCACAATACTTATAAATATGCCTACATTTTAGCAGTGCATTTTTTCTTGGTTCCATTCTAGTTAGAGTTATAACTCGGTTCAAACGTCGTTGCCTAACCAGGAATTAGTGTTCGATTCATCCGACAAACAGCATCTGAATTTGTAATTCACTACACCATAGAAGCCAAACACATCTTGACTATTTTGTCCTCCAGGTGTGGAACCAAACTCACAACCGTTATAGGTTATATCGTGGTGCAAGATGTAACTTCCATTTATCTGCCACCAGGCTACGGTACAGCTAGTGCATGTGTGGTTCAACACATTGATGTACTCAACTCGCTTACACACAGCACCGCCTTCGAAGCTGATCATGTCAACATCACTTATTTTACCGCGTACGTAGTCCACATAGCTGAGCCCATCTTGTGGAAAGTTGCAGGTAATACGCCAGTGTGACGAGCTACGGCTGATGTGTTGCATACGTGGAAGAGATAATCGGTAGGAATCCCAGTTTGGATCGTCTTCTTTTAACGGGTCGTTTTGAATGAAAGCCTGTATTTTAAATTGGCGCAACCCTCTGTTTTTAAAACTCCCAGACATAATGAGCGTCCAGGATTTGTTTGGTTCGCTGTGAAAGTCACAATACACATGGTAGTATCGGTCGTTAGCGTCTCGTATGTAGTACAGTCCTGATTCTCGGATGCCTGTCTTGTAATGATCAGCGCAGGTAGTGGGGTATTCCTGAAAGGTAAATAATTTTATAACCATGATCACAAAAGTGTTTTTTTCTTCTTGCAAATTAATTAAAAGGGTAAAAACAATAATATACAGTTTGTACTGGATTGCTATAGCTAATTTAGCGTGCCTCAACTTACATGTTCTATCGATGGAGTCTGTGTTTGAACGTAAATACATTTAGACATCTTATGAAGGCTGCTAGCAATTCCTTCCGCCACAGAACTGATTCCCTTGGAGTTGAGTTCACAGAAGTCCTCTCCCTCGGACTGCGTGTAGTGATTGTACGAAACACATTTGGGAAACTCAGCCAAACATGCTTGACCACAACCTATCAGACTTACAGAGTGCAAGACTTTGTATTGAAACCCGTTCAGCTTGTAACCTTGGAGAGAGATCGGTATCCCATCAAAGTGGCGATAAACTCGACTCATTGGGTTTTGACCTACGACTAAAATCGAAGCGTTCTTGCCCAGTAGAAGTACTGCGATGATTATAAACCACAAGACCATTTTGTGTCCTAGTACTAGTTCAGAGCCCGTGTTCAGAGTCAGAACTTCTGAAAACTAGAACTTCATCAGTCAACCAGGTGTTTTCGCGAATTAAACTTTCATGTAGTTTCAAGGTAAATATATGATTGTCTCAAAAATACATTGTTCGAATAGAGGTAAACATAATTGACTCTACCTTGCGATACAATCGTAATATGGAATGCAATACGCATTGATGAAATGCAATACGCATTTATGTTTCTTTCTTTTCTAGGAGAGGTAGTTACTGTAGTAGAAGGGTTTCCGTGATTTTTCAGTTTGAATTTAAATCAAAATACCGACTTATATAAACACATTTTTCATCACTTTTCATTGTGTGAGGAATTGATATCCTGCCATCGCACTTCATTTGATATTCTTTGTTTGTTAATAACCATTGAAATGTAACTTCGCTTCTTTAATATATCAAGAATTCTACAAATTGGAAAACATGAAATAATTATTAAATATTGACTCGGAGTATTTGTTAAACAAAACCTGTGAACTTTTGTTTGTATATGTTGTGCCAGTAGGTTTGATTACAGTTAGTAATCAAATCAGTTCAGTACGGCTATTAGTTCTTTGTCGATATTCTGAGAACTATTCTGTTTACAGGCCATGCATATGGGCTTATAATTGGAGTGATTCATTATATGAAGCAGATTTGCTTCTTAAATAAGAAGAGTTTTTGCGACCAGTGAGCGAGCCCCAGCGAGCGAACTGGGAGCAACACTAATCTTTGGTTGGGCTTCCCGTGTTTCAGATGCCAGCTCGATTCTCGATTTGTGTTTTTCAGTGGAGAAATATTTTTTTCACGTGACTTTTGCCCTGACGTCATATATCGTACGTTCCCGTCGTTCATTTGGGCATTTGTGACTCGTGATCTAGTGTTTATAGTGGATTCGAAGCCTTTTTGCTCGTACTTTATATCCGATTATTCGATGGAACGTAAAGATCTTCGTTTATTGTTGACGATCGCTTCAGTTAGCAACATATCGAGGGGAAGGCAATGTTATTTTATTAGTCTTTCAGCTCTGTTGTGTGCTAAGTCGCTGCACTGATTGCCACTCTGGACAACATAAGTAGTCGATCGAATCCTAGTACCGTATGAATGCTAGCTCAGTTGGAAACCCTGCCTCGTTCGTTTATTGTGCCGCCAACCGTACCAAACTTTATTCTAAATTCAAGATATAAGGTGTTCATAAGCCCTTCATATAAAGAGACCGTTCATAAGTGTAGCAAATTGAATACTGAAAAATCGATAAATTACGTACATTGATAAAGAAAAAAAGTGTATGTTGATTTTCATTGATTGATACTGATGTCTTTCTTCAGTGATAATAATTGCCGTCGGAGCAAAGCGTAGATGGCTTATAAATTATATGTCAAATAGATTGTTCAGGTGGTTATGTACACGGGATTGCAATAACTAGCCTCCCTATGTAACATGACAGCGGAAATCACATCTCTGTAAAAATAAACCAATCAGAATGGACCGTTCCCACGGTTGAAATGGACAAGAAACGATCGCGAAATCAAAACATTTTTACGTGCATGGAGGATTGTCAATTTGTCTTGGTTTTCGAATTCGGAGGTCGCAATTTTTGACCTATGGTTAGCCTAGTTTTAAATTATTTGTAAGACATATATGGAGGAGCTTTTTCAA
>JAUJYZ010001336.1:82500-85000 GCA_033675265.1 Actinostola sp. cb2023
TGTAAATCGTGGTTTACCTCACATTACGCTCACCTATCGTATTTCCTGTTTCGGCTTATGCAAGTAAAGCTTAAGCCGACAGAAAATGTGGCACGCAGGTGTCTCTAGCTCGATAACAACTCATAAATGTGCTCAATAGTTATGTAGGAATAGGTTGATTGTATTGCTCTAGATGTGGTCTAACGTTAATTGTTTTATTTTTATTTTTATTTTTTGTTTTAATTGTTTTAATTGTTTTTCATTTTTTATTGTTTACTTAATCTATTATTTCTATCTGATCTCTTTGTAACCATTCCTGAATGGCAAAAGTCGAAACTTAGTTATCAGGCATTGAGCTCGCGGTATCCCACTGTAAAGGCAGCCATTATAATAATAATTAAACGTTAGATAACGTTAGATGTTTAGACCACATATAGAGCAATGCGACCAACCTATTCCTATTTAACTATTTCAGAGCATATTTGTGATATTGTTATTATCGAGCCAGAGACGTGCACCTGCGACATTCTCTGTCGGCACTGATAGTCGGAACGACCGGAACTATTTCAAGAAGATTTATGCTTTCTATTTATAATAATGATAATAGTTAAAACCACATTAAATTTCCAATTGAGGAATACTATACTGAGATAGTAAATCTAGAGCTGGTAAATGGATTCGCTGGCTCAGCTGGGAGGAAAAGAAGGCTTCTGGAAATAAATATCGAGATGTTTATAATATTTCTACACGGGTTATGAATGAATGAATGAATGAATGAATGAATGAATAAAAACCTTTATTTAAGATTCAGGGTAGTCAGTCTGTCAGCAATACAAAAATCGCTGTTATCAATAGAGGCCCTGATACAATATAAAACTATATATATCTATATTTATCCCGGGGGGGGGGACTCTCCATAACAGTAGACGGGGGTGATCGTCCTATCCCTTAGGGTATAAAATTCTACCATCTGCTATCCCTTAGGGGTGTTCAAAGAGTCTGCTATCCCTTAGGGATCATGCTATCCAAAAAAAGCCGGACTTGAAGACTGGATGACAGCACTATCAACAGTCACCAGAAAAGAGATGCGCTCGATGGCGGTGTCTTAAGGACCGTAATAAAATTCAGGAAAACTGAAAATGTGTTTGTTTTATTGCTATCTCTTAGGGTTAAAAATTTCTTCGACCACACCCAATGTGCTATCTCTTAGGGGTAAATTTGCTGTTGACCACACCCAATGTGCTATCCCTTAGGGTTAAAATTGATTTTGCCGACGATCACCCCCGTCTCCTGTTATGGAGAGTCCCCCCCCCCGGGATATTTTATATGCTTAACCGATCTCGACGGGCTCTTCAAACGCCGTTCAATTCAAATATATATCATATTTTCGTGTTAATTCAACTAGTAGACAAACATGACATTTCAATTAAAATATCTAAAGATTGGCTCCAGTATATTTTGTTATTTGCCATTGTATCAGTAATTTCATCTCATTTAAAATCTCACGTAAGCGTTCAGCTCGAGATTGGCTCCAGTATTTTTTTGATAGTATGCCATGGTATCAGTAATCTTCATCCTGTTTAAAAGCTCACGTAAGCGTTCAGCTCGAGATTGGCTCCAGTATTTTTTGTTAGTTTGCCATGGTATCAGTAATTTCATCTGATTTAAAATATCACGTAAGCGTTCAGCTGGAGATTGGCTCCAGTATTTTTTGTTAGTTTGCCATGGAGCCTGTTATTTTAACAGGCTTGGCTTTTTCAGATTCATGGAAAATCATATTTTCCGACATATCTCCATGCAGTTTAAAACTATGAAATATAAATTTATGCCGTAAGTCACACTTAGGTTCCTTAATATTTTAAGCGGGACAATGTTGACTTCCGGTGGTCACGTGACATTTAGGGGAGAAAAATAGAAATTTGCAAATGGGCTGATGGGTGTCTTTTATTTCAAAGTTCTTTTGGTGTTTTAAGAGCAGGTGAATGAGAAAATCAAGCAAAGTTGGAAATGAAAATTTTTCACCCACCTTGAAATTTTGTGTGCAGGTAGACCACCCAGGGGGGTGCACAAAAACACCCCATGTTGGGGTCATCAAATGCATTGTTGCCATAGCAACGGCAATTGTTCCTTCTGGCCCATGTGCCACAAATTCAACCCAAAATGTCCTCCAGTAAAGGGCAAATGAATGAGGCTCTTTCTCCGGCGCATTTAAACCAATTTCATTCAAATTTGTTCCACAAGCAGGGCAACTCTTCTAGTTTTAACAATGGTCAATCACTACAATTCGCTTTGAGTATTCGCTCAGAAAATCAACACTTAACGATGGGCCATGTCGGCCATTTTGGTAAACATGAAAAACAGGTTAAACTCTTTGGCTGATATCTCCTAAAGTACGCTCTTCTAAGAAATGATACTTTTATAACAACTTCTATAGACATTGATGTTTTAAATTCTACAAAAAGTTTTTTGGGGAAAATTATAATTTTACGGTGGGGATTCGTACCATTTGAGGGAAATGGTC
>JAUJYZ010001336.1:87500-146754 GCA_033675265.1 Actinostola sp. cb2023
ATGATGGTACAATGTTTAGCTTTTCTATCTTTTATACTGGTGTTTTTGTGTCATGTTTTGGAAGCGGGTTCAGTTGACAAGAAAGTGAAGGTAAGCTGATCGATCAAATTCAATTTCTCAGCTCATGCATGGCCAGGCTCTAGGCTACTAATTTAGCCTACTTCAATGCTGTAGAGTACAGACAGCATTAAACCGTGCATCATAAATAGTACTGTACTGTACTTTTCTATTTCTATTGTTTAATTAGTGCTATTATCAGCTATTTACTGCACAAAACGTTGCACGGTTTTGGTGTCCGTGTCACTCTATTTAAAATTAATATTTTCAGTCAGTACAAATTAAACCCATCTATAAAGACCATCTAATTTTATATTTTATATTTAAATTTTGACTGTTGAATTACGTCAAGTAGCAATAAAGTAGATGCGGCAGGCATTAGGCATTTCCCTAGCCTCCTAAAGCAGACCCGTGTCCAGGCTTCAGTTTTACTTCGCTGGCCACAGGGTCTGCTCAGATGAGCGATACATTCCTTTCCAGTGGATTAGCCAATCAGAACGAACCTCTTAAATCTGTGGTGGTGCGGACTTTGACCTCTATGGACTTCCACTCCCAAACATCACGTGAACTGACAGTTCAGTGATGTGATGTTTTCAAAATTCAACAGTTGAATATCCACCAGCAAAAGTCAATCGATCCGAGCGATTTATTTTGAACAAAAGGATTCAGTGTTCGTCAACTTCCGACTGGTCATGGAAAGTCATTACTGATATATCAAACAACTGATCTATGACAACGGTACACACGATTCTGGTCATTTATTCACTTTAGCAAAGCAACTTCTGCAGACAGACAAAGAGTAATACCGTATTCAAAATATTCTTGTATGTTGATATCCAAAGTACGGGACAATTGGTAAATTAACTTTCGTTCGTCAGAATATTTCCGGGTTTTCCTCTCCTTTGACTCACTTTTGGCACAAATAAAGCACAAGTCCTCGTTGATGATTTTCTTTGTAGAGTTATCATTATCTGTGGTCATTTAACCGGGTTTAAACATCATTGATCAGATTATGAATTTTTAAAAACAAGCTAGAGCTTTGCAACACGATATCTCTAAAAATAACTCAAAGTGTGGGAACTGTTTTGGCACTGATAATACGAGTGATTTCATTGGCTAGTTCAATGGGCGTATAACAATTGGAAAGGAATGTGTGGTTCAGCTGAGCAGACCCAGTGGCCAGCGAAGTAAAACTGAAGCCTGGACACGGGTCTGCTTTAGGAGGCTAGCATTTCCCCCGACTGATGGATTATTATTATTAGCAGTTATAGGAGCTCTGTCACTTTGTTTACTCCCGGTTCACTACTAAATTTAACCACCTATATTTTTCAATGTTGTCGTTTGTATATCAATGTCAATCTTCTCCACCCTCAATCACCTTCGTTCCTTTTTGGTTTAGTATTATTCCTCTGTGTTTACTTAGCAAACGTACTGTTATTTTATGACTTCCTTCAATTTAAAGGTAATTTTGTACGTCACAAAAAGATTGTGACAAAGCTCCTTTGAGTATCATTACAATTCAGTTAAATACAGTTGATAAAAAGCAATATACATGTATTAATCTCGTTGAGTTGTTTAATAAAATAAATAAACGCTGTAATGTTCAGAGTTTATATTTAGCACAGACCACGTGATATGTAACGAGACACCTCGTGTGTGAGATTGGGCAATAAAAGCAAGCATGCAAACCACCACAAACGCTATAATATTTTTTATTGTGAATTTGTTGACCAAGGAATGAATCCAAGGGACTGATCAACCATTCCTGAATTTCACTGGGGATCATTTCGGATCCAGTCTGGGGATCATTTCGGGTCCGGTATCATTTCGGAGCCATTATGATGATGATACGATGATGATGATGATGATGATGATTATTGCTATTGTTATTATTATTATTATTATTATTATGATGATGATGATGATTGTTATCGTTATTATTATTATGATGATGATGATGATGATAATGATGATTGTTATCGTAATTAAGAATAATATTATTATTATACTGTTTTACACGACCGTTCGACTTCGATGACTGATAACAGAAAGATGATGATGAAGATGAGCTCACCCAAGAGACTCTTCCAAGATTATGTCCAATTATCAAAATTTTACTATTGATGATGATGATGATGATGATTCAAAATTATGCCCCCAAACCCCCCTAGATTATTCGCGGCTTATTCACACAACACAACGGCCGCAACACAACCCCCTGTTTGACAAAAACCTGGGTCCGCCCCTGGCTTCGTATGTAAATGATGATGATGATGATGATTCAGAAATATAATAGCCTGCGTTAGTATTTTATCGGTATGTGATTATTATTATTATTTACCGTTATTACTTTGGCTTCTGCTCCATGGAACAATACCAAAGAATAAAAAAGAGATTTAATATAGTAGAAAGGAACTAGCACGATTATCACGGGACATTGATTAGGACCATTCTCCGAATTTCACTGTATAGGGATCATTTCAGAGCCAGTCTGGGGATCATTTCGTTATCGGTCCGGTATCATTTCGGAGCCAATCTCATTTCGGAGCCAATCTATACACTTTGGGGATCATTTCGGGTCCAGGGATCATTTCGGAGCCAGGGATCATTTCGGGTCCTGTACAGATCGTCAATATTACGCTCTTGTACGACTTGGTCGATCGGCTGTGCAGTTTGTGTGAGCGGGATAAACACAAGTTTATATCTTAAACTGGACATCTTAAAGTTGTAATTTAGAGCTTTTTCATGCCTGTTAGAGACTGCACCATGTATGGCCAAGAATATGGAATAATCAGGGTAAAATCACCTCGATTAGACCGACATTGTGAAAAGTGACCAAATTCGCAAGGTAGGTCTTGTATGAATATTTATTTCTCGAACTTCGCGTCTTCAGACTTTCAACAATTGGATTGAATGTGTTTAGGAGATAATAAAAATTGCCTTTATAGTCATATTTAGTAAATGAAATTAGTTTTTGAGTGAAATAATCGAGCTATAACAAGACTAATTTTTCACATTTTGACCATTTCCCTCAAATGGTACGAACCCCCACCGTAAAATTATAATTTTCCCCAAAAAACTTTTTGTAGAATTTAAAACATCAATGTCTATAGAAGTTGTTATAAAAGTATCATTTCTTAGAAGAGCGTACTTTAGGAGATATCAGCCAAAGAGTTTAACCTGTTTTTCATGTTTACCAAAATGGCCGACATGGCCCCTCGTTAAGTGTTGATTTTCTGAGCGAATACTCAAAGCGAATTGTAGTGATTGACTATTTTTAAAACTAGAAGAGTTGCCCTGCTTGTGGAACAAATTTGAATGAAATTGGTTTAAATGCGCCGGAGAAAGAGCCTCATTCATTTGCCCTTTACTGGAGGGCATTTTGGGTTGAATTTGTGGCACATGGGCCAGAAGGAACAATTGCCGTTGCTATGGCAACAATGCATTTGATGACCCCAACATGGGGTGTTTTTGTGCACCCCCCTGGGTGGTCTACCTGCACACAAAATTTCAAGGTGGGTGAAAAATTTTCATTTCCAACTTTGCTTGATTTTCTCATTCACCTGCTCTTAAAAATTGTTACGTTTGATGTGCTTAATAACAATCTGTCCGGTATGGTTGACTTTAATGTCGTACTGATGAGATAATCGGCAAAATGGGTCACGTGACCAATGTCATGAATTTCAATATTGTCATTTTTCTCATTAACACGAAACTAGCATGGAGATATTTCGGAAAATGTGATTTTCCATGAATCTGAAAAAAGCCAATCAAGCCTGCTAGTTCAGCTCGAGATTGGCTCCAGTATTATTATATTTTAGTTTGCCATGGTATCAGTAATTTCATCTTGTTTAAAATCTCACGTAAACGTTCAGCTCGAGATTGGCTCCAGTATTTTTTTAATCGTTTGCCATGGTATCAGTAATTTCATGTTATTTAAAATTTCACGTTTTACAAACGTTCAACTCGAGGTTTAATGAAATTCAATTTTTACCTAATCTTTGGCCTTCCTCGCACTCTGTCGATCGCCACCGAGCTCCGTGTCGGTTATTGTGTTACCCCCCCCCCCCCTTTTTTTTTTGGTTTCGCTATGGGACTCAGGCGATCGGCATAATGCCCATTCCTTAGCTCCATACGAGTGTTAGGAAGACTGGTGGTGAGTATAGTTTACCATTGCCTCGTAGAAACCTCGAACTCGTAGCCTAATTGTTAAATTGTCGATAGATCCTTTGATATGAATTTTTAAAATTAATATGAACTTAAAAGTTTTACGATCCATTGCGGTCACATATTCACATTTCAGATACCAACTGGCGTTTAAATAGGTTGATATTGGCGTTTAAATTATAAGTAGGTTTATATTACATACAGAATATATTATATATGCTGAAGGGATTGCCGTGATGAGAGAAGAAGTCGACGATTAGTAGTTCGTTTCAGTATATGAAGGTGTCATTGTTGATTAGTTGCTCCCATAGCAAAACTTGAAGTTGAAACTGAATAAATTAGTATCTTCAAATAAAGGACAACTTTTTAATAAAAACAATATTTAAGGTTAGTGTTTTGTTAATCAGGAAGGTTCGAAGGTTCAAAGTTTTTTTATTTTCCATGAAATGTTTTAAATCACAAGTGCATAATCTGAATAAAGAAGGAAAGCACCGTAATTACTCGTGCCCAGGCCTTAGGCCGGGGCACGAGGTATAAAATACAGCGAGTATTTTTTTTTTCAATGTCAGAAAATCGCAAAGTTGTGCAATATCCGGTCACATGCTATCGAGACGCCATTTTGTAATTTAGACAAAGCGAGGAAGGCATCGGTGATTCATGTGGAGTTTCACGAGCGAAATCTTGCACTTTTTACTCGTCGGAGTGTTAATTTGAGTGGCCTAAAGACGAGAAGATCTTCAAATTTGAGATCGCCACCCCTTCGATCGTGTCTTATGAAGTCGAAGAAGAGGGCTATTTTGGACTCGCCACACGAACTGAGATCAGCAATGCCATGAGCTTCGCTCGAGAAAACTGTCAACATATCGATATTTGCGAACTGAAACAGAGACACATGGAAGTCTTGAAAACCTTTATCAGTTATACAAACTTGAAGTTAAACTGAAGTATTACAAACCTAGCATGGAGGCTGGATAACTGATCCGATCCAGAACGGCAAAAGATACAATGTAGTTGAAAGCAATGAGACTGCCGGGGAGACAGTGACGTATATCTATGAACTTGAAGATGAATTGGACTTGAATTCCTTGCATTATTGCATTTGTGTATCGATTGCCATTTTCATTATTACATGTAATGTTTTCTATTACTTTCAAACAAGTTTTAAAATATATTTAAATTGCCGTGCTATGTCTTTGATTCCCTGCTAGCGAGGTCTCTCTGTTTCTTCCTTGGGAGCGAGCGGAAGAGAGAGACCTCTGCCGAGATAGGACGCTTTCTTTGTCGCGCCGCCGTCCACGATCATGGACGTACGAAACGGGTTTGAAAACCGGTTTTGACCGGAAATTAATACTGCGCATGACCGTAATAGGATATTCGCTAGCATATTACGCGCCCGCAATAAAGAAATCAAAAATGGCGTCTTTGTCGACTTGATTACAAAGCGTTAGAAAGTTATATGGATTTGGCGATTTCAAATCTGTCACACTGTAAATTTTCTCCATTAAACAAATTTGAAATCAGCAATTGATTGACGGGGTGTCAAAGTCACGAGGACAGTGTTACTAGGCAACCCTAACGCATGCGTTAGGAAGAATCAGAGAGACCTCGCTAGCAGGGAACGTCTTTGAGCTGTTCAGGCGAAAACAACCATGCCCGAAACGTAACCCACTATTAAAATACGCCTCAAACCTTCAAATAACTATCAATCTTTATTTCTAGCATGTATTTGAAGAACGAGGTAGAAAAGGGAAGCTTTCAAGCGAAAATCAAACTCGAATACAAACTTCGAAATCCACACTTCCACAGGGATCCCAATTCTTGAAGCATTCAGTACATGCAGCTCATTTCCAACAGGGTACGAGTGTACATTGCCCATAGCAATGTTTAATACTTCCAAAACATTACCGACAACTGCAGATTCGATAACAGCAGAACTGGTTAAACAACAATTTGACATATTGATTGTATAGCAACGACCGTGCTTTCGAATTGCATAAATTGGTGGGTTGGCAACAACATTTGAGATCATAAAAATAAAACGCAACGCCACATTATAATGTAGAGTGCAAACCATATGTCCGTGAAACAGTGCTAACTAATTAGTACTAAATAGCACTGATGAAACAATAGAAAACAATAGAGATAACACTATTTAGTACTATTTAGTATTAGTAGAATTACACAGGTGATTATAGAAAATCAAGCGCGCTGATTGGTCGAGAACTTCGCTATATTTCTCGATAGTTACCTACAGCGTTTTGACAAAATGGAAATATGAAATAAAGAATTATTTTCTTTAAAATGCTTATTTATTTTTTATTTTTTCAAATAATCAACTGTGTAATTCTACTAAAACAATTAGTCACCTCAGGCTCAGTGAATAGCAGTGATAATAACCTCGACTTCGTCTCGGTTATTATTCACCGATATTCACCTCGCCTTTGGTGACTAATTGTTAAATAGCACTAATTCACGGACATATGGTTTGCACTCTATCCCCACGGTTGGATAATTGTGGTACAAGATAAATCTGCTCCATTATTCGTTAAGGTGTGTGAGGTTAAAACGGATCATGCATCTAAAATCAATGGTAACAGCATCCTTTGTAAATAAAACACGTTCAGAATTTATTATATTTTATTCTATTGGCAAATGGTTATTTTAATAACCATTTAAAAACAAACAAAACCAAAAAAAAAACTTAATTAATTTATCACACCTGCCAGCAGATAAGTCCCTGATGAAATTGAAACAAATAGTACTACGGTCGGTAGGTTTCCCACTCATACGAAAACGGCGTACTCTATTAAAACATTGACAGGTAGTTTTCATATGTTTGTCCTCTTCTTGGTGATCAAATGCGTCATAGCATTGACAAAGTAGTGTTTTTACATACAATAGCAAAAACCTAGAAAAAGCAAACTTTTCAACATTTTCTAAGCGGAATCGCACGCTCGCTTGTACGCGTGATTTTATTTCTCTGTCCTTTTATGGATAATAGAAAGATTCAGATTTTAGATTCAGATTTATTTGGAATTAACTTTCTATTACAAAGATGAATATTCCATTGACCTGCAAATAGTAGTAGCTAATCTGGGCAGGCCAATGGATAACAATATAACAATAAAAAGAGAAGAGGGAGTATAAATAAGTCAATAGATTTCACACAAATATATTATATTTACACAATTAAGGTGTAGAATAAAATTAACCAATCAGCGAAATTTACAAGTTATTGTAAGAATATTTACGAAATGTACAAGTTATTGTAAGAATAACTAATAGTTGTCAGACGTATGGTCCTTAATATTCAGCAGAGTGCAACTGAAAACTGTTGTATTTGTACAAAGGGTTTGTTTCACTGTAGAAGGTCTATGCCCGAAACTCGATTGACAACAATAATATTAGAATATTGACACTTTAAACTATTTTTAAAGTCATGCATATTATATTTAATTTGAATAGTATTGAATATATGGTCCACGTACATATTGTATATATCTCCTATCTTGTTGCTATCAACAGAGATCCTAAATAAAATTTCGAATAACGTTTTTTTTTAGGCCTAGCTAGTTCAAACGTCGTTCTAATTACGAGCCGTTCTCATTTAAAGCAATATATAATGAGGCGGGTTCTTTTGAAGAAGTTAAGAACGGCTCTTGGAAAGTACGGCGTTTGAACTAGGCCTAAGTGGGCATGCATGTTATGTTATTGAACATATGGTTCACGTATCTCCTATCAGGTTGCTATCAACACAGAGTCCCTGAATAAAATTAAAAACAATCATAAAATACAAAATGTTTATAACCATTAATGCAGGCATTCAATTTAAATACCACATTTTCGCACCTAGTGATTTTGACCATTGTTTTACTGTAGTGTTGAATTTGTCTCGGTTGATCCTCACCATTTCTCAGGGTAGCAAAGGGAGGGGGGTTGTGATCACGCTTCACGTGCCATTTTTTCGTAATTCACGGCTCAAAAGAATCATTTAAGCCATTTCACGCACGTCTTTCTTGCAAATTCACGGATCACGATTTTATCTTTTGTTTATGAAGTGTTTTTCACGATTCACGCGCCATTTTTGGGCCAAATCACGCGTCACGTGTAACCCGTTTGCTACCCTGATTTCTGACACTGATCAGAGACATTTCAGACATCCAAGTGTCAGGATATCCAGATAGATGTTTCGTTGTTACTTGAGATAAACCTGTGATCATTGCTCTAGTCGTTTTCGTATGGGTGGGATGTAGTTATCAAATTTGCATATTGAGATTTCAAACCTCTATAACTCATAATCACAAAATACTGAACCCACCAACTATTCAGCATATATTGAATATATTTTTAAGACAATCTCATTGGGGTTAGTTACACTTTAAGGTGGCCCGCACCTATTTATTTGGAAGATGGGTCTCATTTTAATTAAATCGATGTTTCAAGCAGCAAAACGTTCACCGATTTCCGAAATTTTTCCTCTTGATAATGAGGTACTCGTAAATGTCATAAAAATCACAAATTTAGTGTGATAAAGGCAACATTTGTTGAGTTACAATCGATTTTGAAACACTTGATTTTTAGAGAAAATGCTTATATTTTCCAAAATCCAAGATGGATATTTTTCAAATTACCTCAAACAAGTATACAAGTATCAAGGATTACTGGTGCCAAGTTTCATGAAAATCCGCACCTTGAAAAATGCCCCACAAGCGACTGCTAAATCAGTAGTACAAAATATTAAACGCGCACACATTGTCAGCGCTGCCGTACATATTTTAGAATAAAACTAAATTTTAAACTATCATTTGAGAGCTTCACATCACTCGCAACTTCAGTGCAAAATTCACGCAAATCGGAAGCATACAACAAACTTTATCAATGAGCAAAGTGCAAGAGGTTTATGTTGTGTAGTAAATGAAAATCACAAAATATATATTCTGCATATACAAATATTTCTGTCGATTTTTTCCCCATAATTTTTCGATATGTCATAGAGCAACATATTTGAAAACACTTCACAAAGTTTCAGCAAGTTCTTTTCATCACAGTTCGGAGAACTTTGGCAGCAAACCCAGCCACTTCAAGTCTTCCGTAGCTTTCCGTATTCGAAACTGCTCTGAAACCCCTCGTGTTCAAACACCGCTGGATGTGTTTTGAAATTCTTCGCGGGTTTCTGCTGCTTGGTAATCACGATACTCCAATGACATTTCAATGATAATGTAACTATGGCATTCCCGTAATTCCCAAGTGGCAGAAACCCGTGGAGAATTTCAAAATACATACAGCAGTGTTTAAACACGAGGGGTTTTCAAAGCAGTTTCGAATACGGAACTTGAAGTGGCTGGGTTTGCTGCCAAAGTTCTCCAAACTGTATGTAAAGAACTCGCTGAAACTTGGTGAAGTGTTTTCGAATATGTTTCTCTATATCATATTGAAATATTATGGAAAAAGAATCAACAGAAATTTTTGTATATGTAGAATAAAATATTTTGGATTTTCATTTAATACACAACATAAACCTCTTGCACTTTGCTGTTTGTTGTATGCTTCCGATTTGCGTAAATTTTGCACTGAAGTTGCGAGTGATATGAAGCTCTCAGATGATAGTTTAAAATGTAGTTTTATTTTAAAAGTTGTACGGCAACGCTGACAATGTGTGCGCGTTTAATATTTTGTACTACTGATTTAACAGTCGCTTGTGGAGCATTTTCCAAGGAGCGGATTTTCATGAAACTTGGCACCAGTAATCCTTGATACTTGTGTACTTGTTGAGGTAATTTGAAAAAAATCCATCTTGGATTTTGGAAAATAAAAGCATTTTCTCTAAAAATCGAGTGTTTCAAAATCGATTGTAACTCAACAAATGTTGTCTTTATCGCACCAAAAAATTGTGATTTTTATGACATTTACGAATACCTCATTATCAAGATGAAAAATTTCGGAAATCGGTTAACGTTTTGCTGCTCAAAACATCGATTTAAAATGAGACCCATCTTCCAAATAAATAGGTGCGGGCCACCTTTCTGTTCAAACATCGTTGCCAAACCAGTAATTAGTGTTCGATGTATCCGATAAACAGCATCTGAATTTGTAATTCACTACACCATAGAAGCCAAACACATCTTGATTATATATTCCTCCAGGTGTGGAACCAAACTCACAAGCGTTAGTACTTATATCGTGGTGGAAGATGTAACTTCCACTTCTCTGCCACCAGGCTACGGTACAGCCAGTGCATGTGTGGTTCAACACGTTGATGTACTCAACTCGCTTACACGCTTCGCCGCCATTAAAGCTGAGAATGTCAACATCACTTATTTTAACGCGTACGTAGTCCACATAGCTGAGCCCATCTTGTGGAAAGTTGCAGGTAATACGCCAGTATGACGAGCTACGGCTGATGTGTTGCATACGTGGAAGAGATAATCGGTAGGAATCCCAGTTTGGATCGTCTTCTTTTAACGGGGCGTTTAGAATGAAAGCCTGTATTCTAAATTGTGGAACCGCTCTGTTTTTAAAACTTGCAGACATAATGAGCGTCCAGACTTTGTTTGATTCGCTGTGAAAGTCACAATACACATGATAGTATTGGTCGTTAGCGTCTCGTATGTAGTACAGTCCTGATTCTCGGATGCCTATCTTGTGATGATCTGCGCAGGTAGTGGGGTATTCCTGAAAGGTAACGAATTGTGAGATTTCATTAGCATATATTCAAACCGAACGGTCACGATTTTCGACCGGCCGAGAAATGTAACTCTGATCCCTTCAAATTCTGCCAAATTGGTTTACAATCTGTCCCATCATGAACGTGCAGGATCTTAGGAAGTTATGGCAGACCGAATTTCTACTGGAGGTGAGAAAAGAGATCAAGAAAGAACTACAGGCCTCAGTGAACGACTCCATGGCCGTTATACGCACGAAGCTTCGCGAAGTTGAAGACTCACAGAAGTTTATTGCAAGCAAATATGATTCAATTCTAGCAGCAATTCAAGAAGTAAAAAAGGATACCCAATCTAAAGTCAACCAATTAAATGATTTTGATAAGGATCTAGACCAGGTCAAGAAGTCAGTCTACGAGGTCCAAGTTCAGCTTGATGAACTTCAACAATATACAAGGCGCGATTCCCTAGAGTTATGCGGAATACCAGTAGTGCCTAATGATGATCCAGTCAAGCTTGTCATTGAAACAGCCAAACTTGCAGGTCTAACGATTAGCAAGGATGATATATCCATAGCACACAGGCTACCACCAACAAGAAAAGTGAAAGATCGGATGATTGTAAAGTTTACAAGACGTGAAACAAAGGATCGTTTGTACAGACTACGCGGGAAACTTAAATCTAAGCGCACTAAAGATCTTGAAACCGTAAGAGCCGAGCCTGAATCCACAACTGTTAGCCACAAGGCGGCGATACACATCAACGAAAGTCTGACACCGTACAGAAAGCGTTTGTTTGGAAAGGTCCTTGAATTCAAGCGAAGATTTAACTACAAGTATGCATGGACAACAAACGGCAAAATTTTGATCCGCGAAACGGATTCTTCGCCATCCCACTCATTCACCACCTTTGAACAATTGGAGGACTTCATTGACAGCGTATCGTAATATTAAATTGAACAAGTTATAGTGTGTTTCGAACCAGTATGTCAAGAAACGCTGATCATGTAAGTAATCTACCCTTTTCCTTGTTAACTGATATTGAGTTTAATGATTTGTTTAGTGGCTGGCCTAGCGGAATTAATAGTAACGATACTGATTTTCATGATCTACTCTCCAACCCGGACAAATTTGATGAATGCGATCCTGATTTAATGCTTCGAACCCCTTGCTCTAATTATTATTCAATTTCTGAACTCAACAAAACAATTAATGATTCTAGTCCCAAAACCTTTTCACTGTTTCATTGTAATATTAGAAGTCTCTCAAAAAATTTGCATATTTTGGAAGAAACATTATGCTCATTGGACCATAAACCGGATATAATGGGGATCACGGAAACTAAACTCAATGAAAATTCCATTTCGAATGTTAATCTAGAATATTACAATTTTTTTCACACCGATTCTACAACAAATGCTGGTGGAGCTGCTCTCTATATAGCTGACTGACCTAAAAGCAAGCCCTAGAGCCGATATACAATTCAGTATTAATTCAGTTGAATCTTGTTGGTCCGAAATAAAAAACGGACCTAATAAAAAACCAACAATAGTTGGATGCATTTATAGGCATCCTAACGGTGACTTTAATGAATTCACTACCCAATTAAATAATATAATTCAAGCACTCAATAACAAATATCAAGTTTATATTCTTGGGGATTTTAATATTGATCTTTTACGGATTAATTCACATTCTCCAACTGAGAACTATATAAATATGATTTATACGAATGGTCTTCTTCCTGTCATAACGAAACCTACCCGAATTACTAATCATACTGCAACTCTCATAGATCATATATATACCAACACACCTATCTCCCAAATTATTTCCGGTATAGTAACTGTTGAACTCTCTGATCATTTACCCGTGTCAGTTTGTTTAGTAAATTCATCGGACTGTGATAAAACCACATGCAAACAATACTACAGAGATTACTCACACTTTGAAGAAGACAATTTTCTAAATGATATCAGTACGATTGACTGGGATACAATACTTGCCCCGAATAAAACCTTTAACGAAAAAACTCAAGATGCTATAATCAAAATCAAAAATGTTGTTGACAAACATGCTCCAACAAAACATGCTTCTCGCTCTAAACAAAAGCAAATGAAGAAACCTTGGATTACCACGGGCATTCTTAAATCAATAAAAAAGAAACAAAAATTGTATAGGACCCATTTTCTTAGCAATGACCCTGTCAAAAAGAACGAATATAAAAAGTATGCCAACATATTATCACACTTAAAGAACAATAATAAGGCTAACTATTTTAGTCTCCAATTTTCCAAAACTAAAGATAATCTTAAATCAACTTGGAAACTCTAGCTCAGCTTATAAAACGGAAAACTAAGGGTCAATCCTTCCCAACTCGTCTTATATCCAACGATCAAACTTTTACTAAGGAATCTGATATCGCTGATGAACTGAATACATTTTTCACTAATGTAGGACCTAACTTAGCTGACAAAATAAAAACTGACCATATAGCAATTAATCCTACTGATTACATTACTCACTCTCCATCTTCTAGTTTTGTCCTCCAACCAGTTACCGCAGTACAAGTATCCTCTCTCTTTTCTAAACTGAACGTAAATAAAGCCTATTTAGACATACCTAATTAAATGATTAAAATTGCAAGTGGACTATTGTCAGTCCCTTTTACTCAAATATTCAATGAATCAATCTCATCTGGAATCGTACCTGATATATTTAAAATTTCCAGGATAACCCCATTGTTTAAAAGTGGAAATGCTACAGATCCAGGGAATTACAGACCCATTTCAGTCATTTCTCCCTTTAGTAAAGTTTTAGAAAAACTTGTTTACAAGCAACTTATGTCTTTTCTAGATAAACAAGAAATACTTTTTAAGTATCAATTTGGGTTTAGAAAGGGATACTCAACAGAGCATGCTATCTTAGAAACAGTGGAGAACTTAAAAACAGCTATCGATGAGAAGAAGTTAACGTGTGGAATTTTCCTTGATTTTTCTAAAGCTTTCGACACCATCAATCACGACATACTCCTAGGAAAAATGTACAAATATGGAATTCGTGGACTGCCACTCATATGGTTCTCAAGTACTTATTTAAATAATAGAAAACAGTTTGTTAAAATAGGAAATGTTGAATCATGTTTTCAAACTGTCAAATGTGGAGTTCCGCAAGGTTCGACACTTGGACCTTTATTATTCCTACTATATATCAATGATCTTCCTAATTCGTCCAATAAATTGATATTTAGAATTTTTGCCGATGACACCAACATTTTTTATTCCTCTAAAAACTCGAATGAATTGGAAAGGACCCTTAATGATGAACTTGTCAATGTCATTAATTACTGTGCTGTCAATAAACTCTCTATTAACTTTAAGAAAACAAATTATATGATTATTAGCTCCCCTAAGAAAAAAACAAACATATCAATAACTACATGCAATATCGAGCACAAATCACAAATTAAGTATTTAGGTATTTTTATTGATAATCACTTACAGTGGGGTGCCCAATTAACCTATGTCAATAACAAGCTAGCAAAAAATATTGGAATTCTAAGAAAACTGAGATATTATGTTTCTCTAAACACGATTAAACATCTTTACTATACCCTCATCTATCCCTACCTGAACTATGGTCTTATGAGCTGGGGTACTGCTTCTCAGACAAAATTAAAATCAATCAAATCAAAACAAAATAATTGCATTCGTTCAATCTTCTTTGCAAAATTAAAAAAGAGAAAGTGCCTCCTCCTATTACAAACTCCTTGAAATTCTCAAGCTTGAAAATGCCTTCAAGCTCAAAATTTCCTTAACTGTCCACCGAACCAAATATACCCCAGAATGTTTCCCAGAGATCTTCCCTGAACTTATTCCACTGGCATCGTCAACTCATAAATATAATGACAAGAAGATATGCAGCCATGCCAATGATAATATTTCCAGGCCAGCCTCTAGAACAAATTATGGTCTCACTCGATTTAAAGCTATTGCTTCAAGGATATGGGAAGATATTCCTATTAAAATTAAATTATTATCTTATAATAGCTTTAAAAAGAAATATAAATATTATCTTCTTCATCACCAAGATTGATTTGGTTAGTTAATTTTAAAACAGTTTAATTGTACATGTATGCATGTACGTTCATGTTACTGTGTAATACGGTAGTGTTATTTCAGTATTACATTAATAATAATAATATTAATAGTTTATTTCTATAATAATAAATAGTAGTAATAGTATGAATAATATAATATTTAGATTGTCAGTTTTATCTGTGATTTATCAGCTTATCTACTTAGATTTGATATGGAATTTCTTCTTCTTCATTTTGTTATTGTTTGTATGTTTGCGTTTTCCTTCTGTAGTAATTTTTATAATAATGTGTCAATAAGATATTATATTTATATAAGATATAGTTTATTAATACATTGTCAATACATCATTTTCTATTATTGTTGTTAGACTCTCTCGGTTATTATGCCTGTTGTAGTGGCTGACTCGAAAGCCTTTGCTACTTCAGCCACTACGCACATTCTCTAATACATCAACAATTTATTCCATCCTTTTTTATGAGTTTAAATTTTACTGTATATTTAAAAAATGTAATTTAATAATTTATGAATAGTGCAAATAAAGAACTGAACTGAAGAACTGAACTGAACTGATTCTCGGATGCCTGTCTTAGGCCTGTAATTGGTCCAAACCCCGCCTAATCTTGCTGCGAGATTAGGCGAGATCAGGCGAGATTAGGAAATTTTTGGGATTTATAGCTTGCAAGATCAGGCGAGAAGAGGCGAGATTAGGCGAGATTAGACAAAATTGGTAAAACAAATAAAAATAAACTGTTAATAAATAGCTAATAAATTATAATGTTTTATTTAGAAGTGCAATAATTATATTAAAGTACAAAAACTTTGATCCACTGGTCTGTATATAAATAACAAACATAATCAGAAATTTTGGGATGGCTTACCGGCTAATACTTACCTGATATTTTTTCTGGAAGTACCAGAAAAAAATCTCAGGTAAGCCTATACAGCCATGTGGATAAACGTTTATGCACTTTGCTGTATATAATATTGTTAAGTTTCTCAAGAAAACAATACAATACATATGATAGATATATATACTTATTGCTGGTTTGCAATACACGTCAAGGCGGCCATCTTGGTTGAACTTCAACAAAATATTGCTCATTAGTGTCTATTGTTTGTTCAACCAACATGGCCGCCGTGTCTTTATCTCTTGATTCTCAAGGGATTGATTGCAAACCAAGAATTATATAGACAACCACTGGAATTGAGCAAGCGTGCACTCTGATTGGCTACTCTACTAGTAGGCTATCAGCTCATATACCACGAGTAGAGAAAGTTGGAGATTTTCAACAATGGCAAACCGGTTTTGCCGAACTAAAAATTAAAACAAAATAATGTTATATTTCTCACAATCCAGTGGTTGTCTATATAATAAAACAATTATTCCACGCAATCCAAGGAGGATGCGCTACCTATCCCACTAATGCTTTGCGAGCGCGCAGGAGTCGAGGCGGATTTGATACTCATGTTTGTTTGGAGTTTTCGAGGAGATTTCTGTTCGAATGGCCACGCAAAGGTAAGGAAATGGTTTTCTAATACTTACTTTATGTTCACTATCAATATTAGCTTCAGAGTTGCTTTTGTAAATTTTATTTTTATTTTTAAAATTTATCGACATTTTATGAATTTTTTGAGCGCTTCGAAAATGCTCAAGTAGCTATCAGAAAACATCAAAAATTCATGTTGAAATTGAAATCATTTGAGAAAATACCCCGTTTTCCTTAAATATGAGTAGATGTTGGTGCTTATTCTTGCGAAGGTCCCCTAAGGTCCCCTCGTTTAAGACCTGAACAGAAGCCATGAATATTGCCTTTTTACGGTCGATCGATTCTTAACAATAACAAATCTATATGGCGTACGTTCGTACACACACATGTACTACGGGAAAATATTGACTGATAATATTGTCTTAGAGGTTCCTAAACATTAGAAATATGTTATTTCTGTTATACTTCTTTAGAGATCTTTAGAAACACCACGATTACTCCCGTGAAAGGCATAAAACGCTGCAGAAACCTACAGGAAACATTCCCCACGACAGAAGATCTCTTGCAGCAAAGCTATACATATTGAGTCTTTTTTAACCTTTTATTTTGCCAATTTATTTTTGTTACAAGATATATAAGCTTATACGGTATTCAATATATATATTTGCCACAGTATATGGTAATATACAGTAAATTAATGCTTTCACTCTTACAAAATTTATGTAGGTCAAGATTAAAATTGTAAAAATACACTATTTGCAAACACTATCTAGCGCTTGAAATGGCACTTGGCCTTGGTCTTAAATTCCACAAGATTAGAAATCTGCCTTATTGCCAAGGGAAGCTGATTGAATATGCAAGCTTCATTTATACAAGTCTCAGTGGCGAGTGCAGTAGCTTATGACTGTTTATTAATAATAGTACTCTATCACTATTTAGTACTAAATTATGTTGCACAGTGTCTGTACTGTAATGTGAGAGTACTACTATTGTACGATTAGCAGTACATTCATTATATATTTTTAAATACCCAAAGCTTATTGACCAGTATCTAGTACAAGCTGGGTGAGCATTGTTTTTTTTAATTTTGATGTATTTGCCATTACAGCATCTTTGGAAACCCAGGGGTATATTGTCTCTCATTTCTCGCTCCCAGAAGAATATACCCCTGTATTTCCAAGGATGCCATCACAGAATTTTGATATATTTTGTTTCAGAGAGTTTCCTAAACACCTCAATACCAACCTTCCATTTTATTATTGGACAACCAATGAACACTACAGAGAAGATCCATTTGACAACTTTGATGTCAGACATGATGATGATGATGATGGTGCAGGTGGACAGGCCCACAGAAATACCTTGTTTCTTCACAGGGTACGAAGAAACCAGAGACCAAGTCTGGTTCAATTTGTGACTGGTAGAGCATTTCTACCAGCCAGGAATGTCAGAACTATTAGACAGGAACATCACCATCCTGGGGCTGGTGAAACATCTCCATCTGGTTTCATGTTCCCCATTGAGAAAAGTAATCAGTAAATAGACTGCCATCAATTATTGAATAAACAATTTATTGAAACCATAACAGCTATATTTATTTAATACATGTATATAGTAGTGAATTAATAAATAAGTTAGTTTTCATGTGATGTCACAAACTGGCATCTTGTATAGGTTAAAATAAATAAATATTTGATAAAGGTAAATTATGCTATGTGAAAAGGTCTAAATGTATAAATGATTGATCAACTGCACACTTTGAATCAGTTCATTGCCTAGCATTGCACTTTTCCATTTCTGTAATTTTTGCCTTGGAAGTAACCAACATGTTGCCACGGGCAACCAATGAAAGATTCTACAATATACCGTAATACTGTAGCATTTTTTATCCCTAGGGTTGGTGGGTTCTGAAGTGACTGAGTTAAATTTCCTTATTCTTACCATCTCTCAGTGCGTTCTGGCAATCTTCATGATAACTACTGGGCTTTTTAATGCAAAATGTTCACTAAATAGCTGACTTGCTTGTTGTTCGTGTTCAATATTATCATCATCACTTGTAATCATTATCATCCTCTAAATATATTAGGGCCTCAATTCATGAATCATCATCTACTTCTCTAGCATGAGATAATTATTCTAGCTAGTGGTTGCTGTACTTGGTCTGGGTGTTCAGTATTACAGTTCCAGCAGGATTAGACCTGGTACATGTCTAAGATGTACTGTACTTGAACCTCATCATCTTCACCTTTGTAATCAAGGCTTCACATTAGGAGATAGAACACTGTCTTGGGAGGGCATCGAAATCAAAGATTGTTGCCTTCAGAGTTCTGTCCTTGTTCCACCTATACCAAAACCATAGAGCAATTTATTAAGCTTATTGGTATATTATTTGACTATAAACACTGGCACAGTGAGTACCAGTACTATAAGCTTATGTATCCATATTTTCATTATTCATTCATGGAGAAAACTGTAAGTCTTAATGGTCTGTAATAAATACATAAAAGGAAAACAAAGTAATATTAAGTAAGACCAGAAGGTTTTAAGCTTTGGACTAAATCTAGAGAATAGTTGAGAGTAACAGAATGATTCTGGACACTTACTCGACATTATTAGGGGCGACTTTTTCAACATATTGACTTCAAAACAAGAAAAGGCCGACGTTTTACGACTTCAATTTACGTATAAAATATAACTTACCGTTATTTCACAGCTGCTTAGGATTTCCAGAAGAACAGGAGACTTGTGATCCTTCAAAATATCCCGCAAAATCGACTGATCGTAGCCGTATAAGCTTACATGTAGGTGAAGAAACAAATCCTGCTTTCCGTCATTTTCTCAGGGAAACTTATACGTTCCAGTACGATATTCACCTCTAAACAAGGACAGCTTTCAAGAGAAACGTTTTCTGTGTATTCTACGTCGACAGAATGAAGAAATGTATGTTTTTTCCCTTGAAAACACCGTCTCTCAGAGCTCCTTCCTACAAGAAATCAACGACCGAATGACAAGGTCACGTGACGCGAAAAATTGATAATATAGTTCATTCGCAAAGGATTATAGCCAACTCGGCAGGAGCCAAATGTTGGCTATATCAGCTCATGTACGACTCAATTCATTCATTTCGTGGAATAATAATATAATATTTAACAATTATTGAAGAAATATACACCGGTACACACATTGTCATGTAACACAACAAAGGCTGTTCCTTTCCCAAGAAACAACTACTGAACAATACTTAATAATAATATAATAGTAATTTATTTATTCACGTAGAACACAAACGAGAGCTTACAATAAAACTCGTAAGAACGTGCGCACGTGCTAAAATATTTAAAATTTCAGCTCGAATTGAACTTTATAAAACAAATTAATCCAAATTAAATGTGCATTTCAATGGTACATGAATATGTTGTTATAATTCCATATACATGTATGACCACACATTGAAGCACAAAGAAAAACATAATTCCTCCTTTATTTTATTCAAGTATCCATACAGACAATAACTGAATTGTATTTCTTATCAAATCAATAACCATTGGTAGTCCAAAAACTATCTGAATTTGTACTTTATTATGTACATGTAGTCGATTGTTTCCAAATTATTTAGGCCAAATACGTACGGTAAACATATCACGACTATATTACTTGCCTTTCGTGTGTTTTCCAGTTAACATTCGCTTTTTGAAGTCATATACAGTCAATTGCAAAAATTCTGGCCGCTACGAAGTATCAGTATATCAATATATCAGGTGCATTATGGGTAATTAAATAATCGAAAATTCCCCTTTAAAGCGGATTAACGCCAGCAAAGTTGGTAGAAATATTTAGTATAATGTTTATTTTAGTCATACGTTTGTTGTTTGTAAATTTTGCTTCATTTAATAGTATTAGTGATACACCCGATATATTGATATATTGATATCACGGCCGTGGCGGCCAGAATTTTTGCAAATGACAGCACATGGGCATTTTGTCTGCGCATGCGTGAAATGCCAACATAAACACAAAGACCCTCTGACACGCGCATATATCCCGCGCCATCCCGCGCTAATTTAAATACCAGGAATAACAAACAAAATGGCGAAATTCTACTTCAGATATTTATTTATTAACTTGTCTATATGAATATATGCAACTCTAAAATGATGGATTCTATTTTATCAATGCTGAAGGCATGCTGCAGTTGTCATAACCAGTATTTACGATGCATTATGAGTTGCATATTGCAAGGTGACGGAGGTCCAGACATGACAAGCTAAACTGACAATGGCTGCCGTCTTCGCCGTATACATGCACTTTGAACATTCATAGCAGGAGCTATACATTTTTTGAAAGTCATTTATTGTGATGAATGGAATGACTATTGAATAATCTTCGCCTCCGTAACATTAAGCAGCTTGGGGGTCGGTAGAAATCGAAAGATAATTTGACTTGAATGCTTGGAGTCCACATTTCTGCTCGTCGCGAGTCCCGTAAATGGTAAGCAAAAATATTGCAATGCAAAACAGTAGAAACAAGTTTTAATTTTCTTAACAACTAATTTTTCTGCAAAGTCTGTTCTCTCATTTATACTTTCAAAGACTTAGAATAAGGAAATAGACGAAGATATGATAGAACCCATGGCTTCGAGAAGTAACACAAAACATCAATTCCGCCATTCCACCGAGTATAGGGTGAGAAGAATCTATTAAATCTGACAGCTATACATTTTTTGAAGCCCCATTCTCTATGAAAACTGAAATTATATAAAGGAATGAATGCTGTGGTAATTATCTCCAACTTGGGGGTCGGTAAAAATTTCAAGAAATATCTCGTTAAAGTTCGACCTAAATTGAACACTTCTACATATTCACCGGGCCATAGCTTGAAATCGCGTCCACCTGAAAGACCATTTCATTAAAATTCTAAAAGTTTACTTTCATCACAATTACCAAGCGTTAATCCAGTGCTGTAGAATACTTGATTGTAGAAATAATCAACGCTGAACATCCAACTCCAAACACCACAGTCGCATTTCAATGTAAAATATCTCGCCATCGAAAGAAATAACAGCGGCCAAAGATATACCCAGAGGAAGAAGTGTTTGTCGTCTTTAAAAATGAGTAAATTTTCATGACGTTTAAACTTTAGAAACGCGTAGATCTCCTACAAAATATCCTTAAAATGAGCAATCGAGCTGGAAAATGGTTCAGATGTCACTGTTCAATGCTGTGTTGGCGCATGCGCAGACAAAATACCCATATGCTGCAAATGACTGTATTTCAGCATCATTCTACATTAATCATTACACGGAATGGTATATGTTTGGTTACCCTGTGGTTGAAGGCACGGTTACAATGTATCTGATGGCGCGGTTACAATGCCAAAAACAAAATGTCAGCCCTCATGAATGAATATTGGGAAAACATTTAGTCAACGATGAGCTAGCTTTGGACGGAATAAATATAGGTTATATGCATGGATAACTAGGAAAGGCAAGTACAATACCCCCAGGGGGGGGGGGGGGGTACTCAGGGGTATCAGTGTCGGGGAGGTGCGAAGGCTTTTTTTGGGTTTTCATTTTTCTGGTGGACTTTTTTTGATATAAAGATTTTGTCAAGGACTTTTTTTGGGGTTGATAAAAATGATATCCTACCATTCTCGATTTTATGCGGAGACAAATTGGACTTTTTTGGGGTTACGATTTTGGGCCGTTGGACTTTTTTTGGGTCTTGTTTTCGCGTAATGGACTTTTTTTGGGTTACAATGTTTGGCCTCATTCGCACCTCCCCGTCACTGATACCCCTGAGTACCCCCCCTGGGACAATACCATCCTTTTTTCAATATGTTATAATATTATAAGCCTAATAATAATTATTAACTTAAGTACCTTACTGTAATAAGCTTAATATTGACACAAAACACATTCTACTTCTAGTTTATAGATAAGCTATAGCCTCTAGATATTAAATTGAACTGAACTTTACTTATACAGTGTCAAGCATGTACAAAGAAATAGCAAGAGACGTTACATGTAAGTTAAATTAAAGTCATCAAAAAAGCTTCAAATTTGAGATTTGAGTTTGAAGACAGATATATTAAGTTTGACAAATAGATTTCAGATACTTCCTTACATGTACATGTATCTTCTTCTACTTTCTCAAATCAAGCGTCTAGTATGTACATTAATCATTATATTAAACAAAGTGCCTAGATAGCCGGTCAAGGTCCTCATTTGACTCAATGGCCCAGCGGCTGTTTACAATTACATATAACAAATATAGGGTTGCAACCAACCGAATTGCCTTTGTGACTTAGTTGGATAGGTTTAGGGGAACGGTAGGGTTAGGCATTGAAGTGATCGTTTGGTGCCAGTCGTTCAACTCTTGGCGTCCTTGACTAATTTTTTTTCTAAGTGAAGAGAACCAAAATCCTCAAACATTTCTAAGTCTCACTCGTGTGTACATAGTTGGTTAACCAAAAAATCAGACTGCTGGTCATTTAGTCAAACAAGGTATTATTGTTTCAGTTCACAGTTAGCTAGTTGATTGTTAATTTCTAGTTGACAGAATATACATGTAAATTACATATGATCAATAAAAATACTAATACTAATAATTATTTAATGCAAAACTGTTGCTGATTGTTGTGATTCGTTGGGATTATAGAATAATTACACTGTACATTTAACAATTATTCCACGAAATCGAGTCGTATACATGAGCTGATAGCTGATAGCTAACGAGGCGCTAGCCGAGTAAGCCATGTACGACGAGATTGAGTGGAATAATAGTTGTATTATATAGACAATCACTGGATTGTGAGAAATATAACATTCATTTGTTTTTATTTTTCGTTCGGCAAAAACCGGTTTGCCATTGTTGAAAATCTCCAACTTTCTCTACTCGTGGTATATGAGCTGATAGCCTACTAGTAGAGTAGCCAATCAGAGCGCTCGCTTGCTCATATCCAGTGCTTGTCTATATAATAATGGTGTACATTTTAAGAGTTCATGATATATAAGGAAAAATCAATCATTTTAAAATTAAGCGAGATTAGGCGAGATCTGGCGAGATTAGGCGAGATTTCATTAAAACTGATGCAGGATCAGGCGAGATCAAGCGAGATCAGGCGAGATCAGGCGAGATTTGGACCAATAACAGGCCTTGTCTTGTATTGATCAGCGCAGGTAGTGGGGTATTTCTGAAAGGTAACGAATTTTATAACCATGATCACAAAAGTGTTTTTTGTTACTTGCAAATCAATTAAAAGGGTAAAAATAATAATATACAGTTGATACTGGATTGCTATAGCTAATTTAGCGTGCCTCAACTTACATGTTCTATCGATGGAGTTTGTGTTTGAACGTAAATACAGTTCGACACCTTCTGAAGGCTGCTAGCAATTCCTTTTGCCACAGAACTGATTCCCTTGGAGTTGAGTTCACAGAAGTCCTCTCCCTCGGACTGCGTGTAGTAATTGTACGAAACACATTTGGGAAACTCAGCCAAACATGCTTGACCACATCCTATCAGGCTTACAGAGTGCAAGACTTTGTATTGAAACCCGTTCAGCTTGTACCCTTGGAGAGAGATCGGTATCCCATCAAAGTGGCGATAAACTTCACTCATTGGGTTTTGACCTACGACTAAAATCGAAGCGTTCTTGCCCAGTAGAAGTACTGCGATGATTATAAACCACAAGACCATTTTGTGTCCTAGTACTAGTTCAGAGCCCGTGTTCTGAGTCAGAACTTCTGAAAACTAGAACTTCATCAGTCAACCAGGTGTTTTGGCAAATTAAATCTTCATGTAGTTTCAAAGTAATACATATGATTGATTTTCTCAAAAATACATTATTTGAATAGACGGGTAAATATTAATGACTCAACCTTGCGATACCATCGTAATATGAAATACAATATGTTTCTTTATTAGGAGTGGTAGTTCCTGTAGTAGAAGGGATGCTGTGATCTTTTATCTTTAAGTTAAAATACAGACTGATGCAAACACTTTTCAGCACAGTTTTCATTATCTGAGGAATTGATATCCTGCCCTTGCACTTCATTTAATATTCTTTGTTTGTTAAGGTGGCCCACTCATATTTCTTTGAATGATTTTTGATTATCGACTGATTAAGCCAGATCGATAGGTTTAGCAAGGTATTCGGACCAGCGTTGGTGGTGGGTAGTAAAGGTGTGTGTGGGTGTTTTGTGTGGGGGGGGGGGGGGGGGGGGGGGGGAGGTGGGGGAGTGGATAGGGGTGATGTTTCCAGGGGGGTGGTTTTGGTGGAGGGTGGTATTGGGATATGGGGACTGGGGGTGAGCGTGAATTTGTGGGAGGATGGAACGTAGAAGGAAGAAAAGAAAGGAGGGAAGAACTGAAAGTATGTAGCTATGTAGGGTGACAAGTGGAGAAATGGATGATAGAGATGGAGAGGGGATGTATAGAGGTGGAATGTATGTAGAAAAATAGTGGCAAGTGGAGAAATGGATGATAGCGAAGAAAAAAAGAAGAAGGATAGAAGTGGAGTGTATGCGGATGAATAAGTTGAGAGGCAGATATTAGAAAAGTAGAGAAGATAGAGGGAAGTGGAATGTATGTAGATTAATAGTGACAAGTGGGGAAATGGATGATGGAAAAGAAGTAAAGAAAAAAGAAGTGGGAAGTATGTTGATAAATAGTGGAAGTGGAGGAATGGATGATTGAATGGATGATTAAAGCTGGATGATGGAGAAGGGGAAATAAGAGGAATGTAAGTTATGTTGAATCCATAGGGATCCAAGGAGGGGGGGGGGGGGGGGAATCCAGGGGGGGGGGGGGGGGGGGGGGGGGAAATATCTCAAGGGAAAAAGGTGGAATGGGGGTGGTGGGGGATTATGGGGGATTCAAGCTACTGTGATTGTCAGTGTAAAACTGTGAGTTTATAAAGCAAGAAGTGGGGGCAAGGGTCAAACGGAAATGTGGTACGATAGGGATCAGCAAACGTAAATGTTAAAAGTCTACATGGTGATGGAAGGACGTACCGACGACCTTAAGATAGTGACACATAATATATAGACGTATGTCGGTAGGATTATAAAAAAAAGCGGAGGGAATTGTATAAGAAAAGAGGTAAAGAAACGTGTAAACTGATGGGCATAATAGGAGAAATGGATAGGGCTATTATAGGAATTGAAAATACTATAGGAGTGAATGTGATAAGAAAAGGTTCGGGTCGGTAATGTACCCGTTATGCTATATACATTGTAACAGTGTACTAGAAGTGAATAAAATTGATATGAATTGAACAAGGAGGGATAAAACTGACATAAATGCTGTGAGCGCGTTTGTAAACTAAGGTATTCAGATACATGGATTGGAATGTGTATAGTGATAATAGCGCATGGTATGTGAAGAGATAAGGCGTTAGACGCGCTAAAAGTGGCGTGCGAAGTGAAATATAGTCAAAAATGTGTTGGTGAATAATGGAGAAGCCAAGCTAGAAATGGGGTAAAATATGAAATAAGTGATGCTTGAAAGGCAGCGGTGGGGGGTGGAAGGGAAGCTGCAGGGTTTACAAAAGTGGTATATATAATGAGGGAGATGTGAGCTCACAATCCAAGGAGAGTTAGAGAGTGGGAGCCTCTGTCCAGTGCCCACTGGGACTCTAATCTTCAGGGGTTTAGAAGTCCCAGTGTGATTCAAAGATCAAGACGTTTCATACTTGACAGGCCTGCGAGCTATACCCTACGCCATGGCAAAGGACAGAGGGGGAGGGGAATTTGACTAGTAAGGGCGCTGATGTGCTGGCGTGGCGTGCGGGAAAGCAGGCGAGACCATGGACCCCGGGGAGGAAAAGTGAAGGCTGCGCAGAGCGCGGTGGTGATGATGTTGTGGATATGAATATGGTACCTTTAGAGCGGGAATTTTTGGAGTACATCGGACTGACTTGTGTTCTTAGGTGAGATTCTATTAGAAAGGGCGGAGTGGTGCGTAGCGGGTCTTTATATAGGAGGGACTAGGGAGGGTTATTGGGTTTCCTGTGTGTGACATTTTTGGATTCGCGGGGGCGTATGGGGGGCGGGGCCTTTGGACGAAGGTAGCAATGGCGGAGGGGGGGGGGGGGGGGGGGGGGTGGTTTGTGGAGGGTGGTATTGGGATATGGGGACTGGGGGTGAGTATGAATTTGTGGGAGGATGGAACGTAGAAGGAAGAAAAGAAAGGAGGGAAGAGCTGGAAGTATGTAGCTATGTAGGGTGACAAGTGGAGAAATGGATGATGGAGATGGGGGGGGGGGGGGGGGGGGGGGTTTTTTTGTTTGTTTGTGGGGGTGGAAAGTTTGATAGGGAGAGAGAAAGAGAGAGGGGGGTGTATGCATAGGGGACGCTGGGATCAATATGATTGCCTTTCCCTTGTAGTGAGCACATTTTTGATTATCGACTGATTAAGCCAGATCGATAGGTTTTGCAAGGTATTCGGACCAGCGTTGGTGGTGGGTAGTAAAGGTGTGTGTGGGTGTTTTGTGGATGGGGGGGGGGGGGGGAGGGGGGGGGGAGAGGATAGGGGTGATGTTTCCAGGGGGGGTGGTTTTGGTGGAGGGTGGTATTGGGATATGGGGACTGGGGGTGAGCGTGAATTGGTGGGAGGATGGAACGTAGAAGGAAGAAAAGAAAGGAGGGAAGAACTGGAAGTATGTAGCTATGTAGGGTGACAAGTAGAGAAATGGATGATAGAGATGGAGAGGGGATATATATAGGTGGAATGTATGTAGAATTTTTGATTATCGACTGATTAAGCCAGATCGATAGGTTTTGCAAGGTATTCGGACCAGCGTTGGTGGTGGGTAGTAAAGGGTGTGTGTGGGTGTTTTGTGGATGGGGGGGGGGGGGGAGGTGGGGGAGAGGATAGGGGTGATGTTTCCAGGGGGGGTGGTTTTGGTGGAGGGTGGTATTGGGATATGGGGACTGGAGGTGAGTGTGAATTGGTGGGAGGATGGAACGTAGAAGGAAGAAAAGAAAGGAGGGAAGAACTGGAAGTATGTAGCTATGTAGGGTGACAAGTGGAGAAATGGATGATATTTGATGATTTATGTGTAAATCACTTAAAAACACATTAATGAACTTTGACAGCAAATATCTCCTCGACAAAAGCGTTTATCGGAAATCGGAAATCGATTGAATTCCCGCGTGCAAAATTCTGTTTGAACAAGGCCGGTCGAATTTTCTAAAATGTGCAATAACAAAAAATATTTACAAAATAGGAAATAATCTCCAGCATATTTAGAATCTGCATTTATTCAGCTTTAAGAAAATGTATACTTTTATACATGTTGGACGAGTGGTTAGTGCGCTACGCGGCTTTCAGTGAACAGTGTCACGAAGGTCCCCTGGTACCTTAAGCCGACAGAAAATGTTGCACGCAGGTGTCTCTAGCTCGACAACAACTCATAAATGTGCTCACTAGTTATGTAGGAATAGGTTGATTGTATTGCTCTAGATGTGGTCTGAGCACCTAACGTTAATTGTTTTATTTTTTATTTATTTTTATTTTTTATTGTTTTAATTTTGTTTTATTTTATTTTTTTGTTTATTGTTTACTTAATCTATTATTTCTATCTGATCTCTTTGTAACCATCCCTGAATGGCAAAAGTCAAAACTTAGTTATCAGGCATTGAGCTCGCGGTATCCCACTGTAAAGGCAGTTATTATAATAAACAATTAACGTTAGATGTTTAGACCACATATATAGAGCAATGCGACCAACCTATTCCTACTTAACTATTTCAGAGCATATTTGTGATATTGTTATTATCGAGCTTGAGACGTGCACCTGCTACATTCTCTGTCGGCACTGATAGTCGGAACGACCGGAACTATTTCAAGAAGATTTATGCTTTCTATTTATAATAATGATAATAGTTAAAACCACATTAAAACAATTTCCAATTGAGGAATACTATACTGAGGTAGTAAATCTAGAGCTGGTAAATGGATTCGCTGGCTCAGCTGGGAGGAAAAGAAGGCTTCTGGAAATAAATATCGAGATGTTTATAATATTTCTACACGGGTTATGAATGAATGAATGAATGAATGAATGAATAAAAACCTTTATTTAAGATTCAGGGTAGTCAGTCTGTCAGCAATACAAAAATCGCTGTTATCAATAGAGGCCCTGATACAATATAAAACTATATATATCTATATTTATATGCTTAACCGATCTCGACGGGCTCTTCAAACGCCGTTCAATTCAAATATATCTCATATTTTCGTGTTAATTCAACTAGTAGACAAACATGACATTTCAATTAAAATATCTAAAGATTGGCTCCAGTATATTTTGTTAGTTTGCCATGGTATCAGTAATTTCATCTTATTTAAAATCTCACGTAAGCGTTCAGCTCGAGATTGGCTCCAGTATTTTTTGTTAAGCCCGGGTTAAACGTGAACGAAAGTCCCTGCCTGTTGCAGTAACTTGCATGTAGCCGGTCAAACGGTGAACGCAAGTTGATGCAAGTTCATATGTTTCTTTACCGATAATTTTTCTTAATTTTTGGGCCTATTTTTTCTACTTTTTGAACGATCATCCGAACTATCGGCTAACTGTGGTTTATTCGTTCGGCTGAATTGCGAAGACACTTTCAGTGACTTGCGTTTGCCGGTCAAACGGTGAAAAACTTGCAGTGACTTGCACGGAGTTGCGCTCGAATTTGAGCGTGTTCAAACTTGCTGCAAGTCAATGCAAGTCGATGCAAGTCCCTGCAAGTTAGCGGTCAAACGTCTACGCAAGTCAAAACTTGCATGAACTTGCAGCGACTTGCGTTCACGTTTGACCGGGGCTTTAGTTTGCCATGGTATCACTAATTTCATCTGTTAGTACTTAAAAGCTCACGTAAGCGTTCAGCTCGAGATTGGCTCCAGTATTTTTTGTTTGTTTGCCATGGTATCAGTAATTTCATCTTATTTAAAATCTCACGTAAGCGTTCATGCCATGGTATCAGTAGTTTCATCTTATTTAAAATGTCACGTAAGCGTTCAGCTCGAGATTGGCTCCAGTATTTGTTTTTATTCGTTTGCCATGGTATCAGTAATTTCATCTTATTTAAAATCTCATGTAAGCGTTCATGCCATGGTATCAGTAATTTCATCTTATTTAAAATCTCATGTAAGCGTTCATGCCATGGTATCAGTAATTTCATCTTATTTAAAATCTCACGTAAGCGTTCATGCCATGGTATCAGTAATTTCATCTTATTTAAAATCTCATGTAAGCGTTCATGCCATGGTATCAGTAATTTCATCTTATTTAAAATCTCATGTAAGCGTTCAGCTAAAGATTGGCTCCACTATTTTTTGTTAGTTTGCCATGGTATCAGTAATTTCATGTTATTTAAAATCTCACATAAGCGTTCAGCTCGAGATTGGCTCCAGTATTTTTTGCCAGTTTTCCATGGTATCATGCAGTGAGTAATATAATTTCATCTTATTTAAAGCTCACGTAAGCGTTCAGCTCAAGATTGGCTCCACTATTTTTTGTTAGTTTGCCATGGTATCAATAGTTTCATCTTATTTTGTAAAGGTTTTAGTTCGTCTATTTTAAAGGCATTAAGCATAGGGTCTATGGTATCAGTAATTTCATCTTATTTAAAATCTCACGTAAGCGTTCAGCTCGAGATTGGCTCCAGTATTTTTTTTTTATTCGTTGTGCAATGGTATCAGTAATTTCATATTATTTAAGCGTTCAGCTCAATATTGGCTCCAGTATTTCCTCTTGCTTTGCCATGGTATCAGTAATAATTGCAGCGAGTCGATTCATATTTAGAGAGCACTAGCTAGTTATATCGATCTAACTCTCTAGTAGGGGTGTTGAATGGTCCCCGCAAAAAGTCAGAGTCTCGCAAAATTTCGATCAAATTTCGCAGGTTTCGAAGTCTCGTTTTTTCGCAAAAAAGCTGTCTCAGAGTTTCGAATTTTGAAAACAAAGGAAATCGGTGAAAAAGCGTCTCGGGCTCGCAAAGTTTCGCCTTGACCATTCGATACCCCTTCTAGTGTGAACGGCCCCTCAAACACCATATTGACCTGGAATTTTCCATGAAAACCCCACTGTGTACGTGATCGTTGAAGGCACCACAAATTATCCTTCACTTACTCTCGAGATATCATGGATTAGAAGAAGAAGCTCGTAGGGTAAAAGGAATACAAAATCAGATCCCATGTTGCTACAAAGTGAAATCCGGCTAGAACTCCATAAAAAATCGTGACCTTTTTCTGAGAGGCAGGGAGATGAGCTCGAGGCCGGAGCACACTACTTTTACCTATTGGTAATTTTTGAAGTGCATGTATGTTACAGCTCTTTCACGGGTTTATGAAAACCACTCTATCAATTTACACCATTTATAAATCAATCTACGAAATAGAGAATAGACAGTAAAACTGTGCAAAGGGTTTCACTAAATAGTACTAATTAAACAATAGGAAACCATACAAATATCTCTATTTAGTACTAAGTGCACTTGCTAATAGTAATAGTTATGTTAATTATT
Organism: Actinostola sp. cb2023; assembly: GCA_033675265.1. Lineage (NCBI taxonomy): Eukaryota > Metazoa > Cnidaria > Anthozoa > Actiniaria > Actinostolidae > Actinostola > Actinostola sp. cb2023. Next base: position 118,482 of record JAUJYZ010001336.1, read on the forward strand.
GAACGGTTTAAATCTTTGTACTCTAAAACGTTATCACCATTAGATCCTATCAATTTTATTTATAGTGCTGAAGTCCGTCAAGGCTCCCATTGATAACAGTATTTCAAAAAAACGTCATCTCAAATCTGAACTGAAATTAAATCCGAATCAGTGACCGCAATGGATCATGGGCAGAAATACAAACAGTCTTACTCTTTCTTAGTATAGCCTGCGCTACAGCAGGTTCAAATTCCGATTAACACCGGTTGTAACGCAGGCTATCTCAGTATAGTCGATAGATCCTTTGATATGGCGACGACAATTAATATGAACTTAAACGTTTTACGATCCATTGCGGTCACAGATTCTGATTTCAGATGCCAACTGGCGTTTTTTAAATAGGTTTATATTACATGCATACAGAATATATTCATTTAAATGCTGAAGGGATTGCCGTGACGAGAGAAGAAGTCGACGATTAATAATTCGTTTCAGTATATGAAGGTGTCATTGTTCATTATTTGTTCCTATAACAAAACTTGAAGTGGATATTGAAAAAATTAGTATCTTAAAATAAAGGACAACTTTTAATTTTAATAAGAACAATATTTAAGATTAGTGTTGTGTCAGATTCGAAGGTTCAAAGGTTTTTATTTTCCATGAAATATTTTAAATCACAAGTGCAGAATCTTAATAAAGAAGGAAAGCACCGTAATTATATACCTAAAACACTACCGACAACTGCAGATTCGATAACATCAGAACTGGTTAAACAACAATTTGACATATTGATTCTATAGCAGCGACCATGCTTTTAAATTGCATAAATTGGTGGGTTGACAACACATTTGAAATCTAAAAATAAAACACAACGCCACATTAATGTATCCCCACGGTTGGATAATTGTTGTACAAGATAAATCTGCTCCATTATTCGTTAAGGTGTATCAGGTTAAAACGGATCATGCATCTAAAATAAATGGTAACAGCATCCTTTGTAAATAAACCACGTTCAGAATTTATTCTCTTTTATTATATTGGCAAATTGTTATTAAAAATTAATTTAGCACACCTGCCAGCAATTAGTCCCTGATGAAATTGAAACAAATAGTTATTTCGCAAAGGTCCAGACCAGTAGAGCTCCATTGAAATGGCTCTAGCGCTCGACAATCTATTTGCACTTTTGTTGTTTCTATACCCTTCGGTTTTAGTAGAAGCCCAAAACTCAATGAGTCAAGTTTATCGTCAATTTGATGGGATACCGATCTCTCTCCAAGGGTACAAGCTGAACGGGTTTCAATACAAAGTCTTGCACTCTGTAAGCCTGATAGGATGTGGTCAAGCATGTTTGGCTGAGTTTCCCAAATGTGTTTCGTACAATCACTACACGCAGTCCGAGGGAGAGGACTTCTGTGAACTCAACTCCAAGGGAATCAGTTCTGTGGCGGAAGGAATTGCTAGCAGCCTCGAGAAGGTGTCTAATCGGGTGTTTACGTTCAGACACAGTCGTCAACGATGGTAGGTAGATCAGTCACATCGAGTGCCATGGACATCATTTTCTCTGGATTTCAAAATGGGAAGCTTTATTCATTTTAGCTTTATTCATTCTAATGAATGCAGTTGTCGAAAAAAAGGCATTACACCATGCTTCGAACCATTTACGCCGGCGACTCACATAGGAGTAAGAAAGTTATAGTTTTATTTACACAAAGCGACAGGTATTTTAAACATGGCGTAGCACGTCGCATACGATAGTTGTGTTAGCCTATGTTGCTGTACTGCTGTACTTGGAGAGAGATGGGATTGTGGTCTCCCCTCCCCTCCTCTCCCCTCCTCTGTCCTTTACAGATGTGTACAAAGTCTGTGCCGCTAAAATTAGCACTACACGTTCTGAAGAAAATTAATTTTTGTTCTCTATTTAAAAAATTACGAAAATATAAATTCCTATTCGTTTTTATCGAACTGTTAGTCCACTGTAAATTTGGATAAAAACATGTCGGCCGATCATCAGATTTTGAGGCACGGTAACGTTTAGATTCGCAACTATTTATACGTATCTTGAAATACAAACTTATCTACTAAAACGTACTGACTACTTTGAAGATTTTAAAAGGATTATTTGTAGATATATAATATATGGATACTTGGGTTTGGATTTTAAAACCTTGTGTCGTCGCTTAATTATTTGCCTTTGAGATTCTGCTTTCTACTAAATCGTTGAGGATCAACATTTAGAAGGAAGCCAGTATTCAAGTGGTTATTATGAAGCGCAACAGTATGTAATTCATGTTCCGATCACCAAAGCCTAATTGATCCCAAGATGTATGCAATGACTTTGAAATTATATAATTAAAAAACTCATATCATTATCTGTCATTCAGAAATACCCCACTTCCTGCGCTGATCATTACAAGACAGGCATCCGAGGATCAGGACTGTACTACATACGAGACGCTAACGACCGATACTACCATGTGTATTGTGACTTTCACAGCGAATCAAACAAAGTCTGGACGCTCATTATGTCTGGGAGTTTTAAAAACAGAGGGTTGCGCCAATTTAAAATACAGCCTTTCTATCTAAATGACCCGTTGAAAGAAGACGATCCAAACTGGGATTCCTACCGATTTTCTCTTCCACGTATGCAACACATCAGCCGTAGCTCGTCACACTGGCGTATTACCTGCAACTTTCCACAAGATGGGCTCAGCTATGTGGACTACGTACGCGGTAAAATAAGTGATATTGACATGCTCAGTTTCAAAGGCAGTGCTGTCTGTAGGCGTGTGGAATACATCAATGTGTTGAACCACAAATGTAACAGCTGGTGGCAGGAAACAGGACATTATATCTTCCACCACGATATAACCTATAGCAGTTGTGAGTTTGGAGCCACTCCTGGTGGAATAAATAGTCAAGACGTGTTTGGCTTTTATGCGTCGGTGAACTCAAAATTCAGATGTTGTTTGTCGGATAAATCGAACACTAATTACTGGTTTGGCAACGACGTTTGAGCAATAACTATAACTTATGTAGATCACGTGTACACATATCTAGAATTAATGCATACACACGGTGCGACACTGCGCGCAACATTGGCGACAATCACAGGATTTCATGCGATACCCACCTCTGTACAATGTTGCAAATGTATGATTGAGATGTACTTATAGTTAACAAATTGCAGATGGTTTTGAGTTGTCTGTACTATTATTGACACACACTTGACTCCATACATTTCAAAACTCAAATGGAATCACGAGCACATCCATGAATGAAAGATTCTGGCATTCAACTGCGCATGTCGATTCGAAATTTCTGGCGATGTCCATTTGAGTTTTGAACATTTTTAAATGTTCAAAACTCAAATGGACTCACGAGCACATCCATGAATGAAAGATTCTGGCAATCAGATATATTATAGTCAGCACCTACGGTAGAGGAGCCCAACAACATTGGTCCCGTCACGTAATGCATCGAGAAAATCGTCAAGAAACCATCTACACTTTGAATAGACGAATTAAAGAACTCGACATCAGTATAGATGATGCGATCTAAGAAAGATCCTGACTACCAGAGATATTAAAGTCAGTGCCAAAGTTAGTCGAGCGGGAAAAAAACATTAGCCCCTTCACACAAGTACATCCAGAGAATCATCAAGGAGTCAAGACGCGCATAGACAAAGTAAAGCTGAACCCAAGACAACATCAGCGTAGATGACCAGATCTAAGAAACATCCTTACAATCAGAGACATCAATGTCAGCACCAACGTTAGAAGAGCACAACAACATTGGTCTCTTCATGATCACACAAGTACATCCAGAGAATCAACAATGAGACAAATCGCACCTACAATAGACGTAGTAAAGCTGAACTCAAGACAACATCAGCGTAGATGATGAGATTCAAGAAAGATCCTGACAATCAGAGATATGTCAGCACCAACCTACAAAGAAGACCTATAAAAAAGTCTCACCTTTGGTGTTCACCTCAAGCACAAGCCCAATCAGTAGAATGTAAAGTATGTAAAGTATTAATAATATAGTATTAGCACAAGGTTCTTCAAAATGTCGCACGGGCCATGGCGATCAGTTAGCTTCGAGTAGCAAGACATCTCTTACATATTTCCTGGAAAAGACAAAACATCACACATCCTTCTCAAACTCAGTTAATAATTCATCAATACCTTTAACTGTTTAAGGAGGTTTGGATATGTGACCTACGGGAAAAAATAGACACTTTTCGCGTTCACAGATCCCGTTGTAAAACCGTTGTACTTATTGACAACAGGCGCATTTGTACAGGGTTACCCTCGAGTCAGTGTAGATTATTCACAAATATCAACAAGAACACGAAAAAATGTTGGCATGACACAATATAAACATTTTTGAATTGCACAGACTGTTTTCTTAATCGCGAGGCTAACCCGGTATAAATGCGTCTTTCGTCAAGGACGTCGGCCATCTCTAAACAACGCGAAACTGGAACTGGAGCTAGCTATATATACTATATATATTTAGTAGAATTATACAGGTGATTATAGAAAATCAAGCGCGCTGATTGGTCGAGAACTTCGGACTATTTCTCGATAGTTACCTACAGCATTTTGACAAAATGGCTGCCAGCTTTTGATTGTAAAAAAACTGAAATAAAAAATAATTTCTTTAAAATGCTTATTTATTTTTATTTTTTCAAATAATCACCTGTGTAATTCTACTAAAACAATTAGTCACCTCAGGCTCAGTGGATAGCAGTGATAATAACCTCGACTTCGTCTCGGTTATTATTCACCGATATTCACCTCGCCTTTGGTGACTAATTGTTAAAAATAGAATACAATTTGGTAATCATATCAGCGAGCTCAAATCGACGCAGTTCAGTTGTATTATACTTGGCAGGGGCGGATCCAGAGATTTTTGAGAGGGGGGTCCAAACGTAGCTTTACTTCAACATTGTGGCTTCTTGTGGCAAAACAAGATTCTAGGATAAAACAATCAATTGAACCTCAGATATGACAGGGGGGTCCAAGCGTATATAACCTGTAGCAAAACTAGATTCTAGGATAAAACAATCAATTGAACCTCAGATATGACAGGGGGTCCAAGCGTATATAACCTGTAGCATAACTAGATTCTAGGATAAAACAATCAATTGAACCTCAGATATGACAGGGGGATCCAAGCGTATATAACCTGTAGCAAAACTAGATTCTAGGATAAAACAATCAATATTAATTGAGTGTTGAATCCAAAGCGAAAATTGAAATTCAAGCTGTCCAAACGGGCTGGCTTTTGGCGGATATTATGCGATATTGAAATAAATCGACTCTTAATAATTCACTGCAGCTGAGCCATTTCAACCAAGTCAAAAATAAAGTTAAAGCTTTATTTAAGCGCAAAGGAAAACGATGAGAAACGAGAATTTTCAAATATGAGATAGGCTCAAAATTAATTTGGTAAGACGCGTTTTCTTATAAGTGGGAAAATTACCGTACCGTGCTGTGCCGTATTGAAAGAGTTTGATTGGATGAGATCCATCTGCACGCTTTTTGAATTGACTGGCTCAGAAAGGAAGCCATTTGAGTGTCACGGTACCGTAGGTTTTCCACTCATACGAAAACGACGTACTCGATTAAATAAATTGACAGGTTGTTTTTATATGTTTGTCCTCTTCTTGGTGATCAAATGCGTCATATAGCATTGCGGTCAAAGTAGTGTTTTTACATACAATAGCAAAAACCAAGAAAAAGCAAATTTTCAACATTTTCTAAGAGGAAATACGACATAAAAATCGCACGCTCGCTTGTACGCGTGATTTTATGTCGATCCTTTTATGGATAATAGAAATATTCAGTTTTTAGATTCAGATTTATTTGGAATTAACTTTAAATTATTAACTTGTTAATTACAAAGATGAATATTCCATTGACCTTCAAATAGTAGTAACTAATCTAGGCAGGCCAATGGATAACAATATAACAATAAAAAAGAGAAGAGGGATCGAATATAATTAAGTCAATAGAGTGATAGTCCATTGACCTGCAAATAGTAGTAACTAATCTAGGCAGGCCAATGGATGTCACGGTATATAACAATAAAAAGAGAAGAGGGATCGAATATAATTAAGTCAATAGAGTGATAGTCCATTGACCTGCAAATAGTAGTAACTAATCTAGGCAGGCCAATGGATAACAATATAACAATAAAAAGAGAAGAGGGATCGAATATAAATAAGTCAATAGATAATATTCCATTGACCTGCAAATAGTAGTAACTAATCTAGGCAGGCCAATGGATAACAATATAACAATAAAAAGAGAAGAGGGATCGAATATAAATAAGTCAATAGATAATATTCCATTGACCTGCAAATAGTAGTAACTAATCTAGGCAGGCCAATGGATAACAATATAACAATAAAAAAGAGAAGAGGGATCGAATATAATTAAGTCAATAGAGAGATATTCCATTGACCTGCAAATAGTAGTAACTAATCTAGGCAGGCCAATGGATAACAATATAACAATAAAAAAGAGAAGAGGGATCGAATATAAATAAGTCAATAGATAATATTCCATTGACCTGCAAATAGTAATAACTAATCTAGGCAGGCCAATGGATAACAATATAACAATAAAAAAGAGAAGAGGGATCGAATATAAATAAGTCAATAGATAATATTCCATTGACCTGCAAATAGTAGTAACTAATCTAGGCAGGCCAATGGATAACAATATAACAATAAAAAGAGAAGAGGGATCGAATATAAATAAGTCAATAGATAATATTCCATTGACCTGCAAATAGTAGTAACTAATCTAGGCAGGCCAATGGATAACAATATAACAAAAAAAAAGAGAAGAGGGATCGAATATAAATAAGTCAATAGATAATATTCCATTGACCTGCAAATAGTAGTAACTAATCTAGGCAGGCCAATGGATAACAATATAACAATAAAAAAAAGAGAAGAGGGATCGAATATAAATAAGTCAATAGATAATATTCCATTGACCTGCAAATAGTAGTAACTAATCTAGGCAGGCCAATGGATAACAATATAACAATAAAAAAGAGAAGAGGGATCGAATATAAATAAGTCAATAGATAATATTCCATTGACCTGCAAATAGTAGTAACTAATCTAGGCAGGCCAATGGATAACAATATAACAATAAAAAAGAGAAGAGGGATCGAATATAAATAAGTCAATAGATAATATTCCATTGACCTGCAAATAGTAGTAACTAATCTAGGCAGGCCAATGGATAACAATATAACAATAAAAAAGAGAAGAGGGATCGAATATAAATAAGTCAATAGATAATATTCCATTGACCTGCAAATAGTAGTAACTAATCTAGGCAGGCCAATGGTAACAATATAACAATAAAAAAGAGAAGAGGGATCGAATATAAATAAGTCAATAGATAATATTCCATTGACCTGCAAATAGTAGTAACTAATCTAGGCAGGCCAATGGATAACAATATAACAATAAAAAATAGAAGAGGGATCGAATATAAATAAGTCAATAGATAATATTCCATTGACCTGCAAATAGTAGTAACTAATCTAGGCAGGCCAATGGATAACAATATAACAATAAAAAATAGAAGAGGGATCGAATATAAATAAGTCAATAGATAATATTCCATTGACCTGCAAATAGTAGTAACTAATCTAGGCAGGCCAATGGATAACAATATAACAATAAAAAAGAGAAGAGGGATCGAATATAAATAAGTCAATAGATAATATTCCATTGACCTGCAAATAGTAGTAACTAATCTAGGCAGGCCAATGGATAACAATATAACAATAAAAAGAGAAGAGGGATCGAATATAAATAAGTCAATAGATAATATTCCATTGACCTGCAAATAGTAGTAACTAATCTAGGCAGGCCAATGGATAACAATATAACAATAAAAAAGAGAAGAGGGATCGAATATAAATAAGTCAATAGATAATATTCCATTGACCTGCAAATAGTAGTAACTAATCTAGGCAGGCCAATGGATAACAATATAACAATAAAAAGAGAAGAGGGATCGAATATAAATAAGTCAATAGATAATATTCCATTGACCTGCAAATAGTAGTAACTAATCTAGGCAGGCCAATGGATAACAATATAACAATAAAAAAATAGAAGAGGGATCGAATATAAATAAGTCAATAGATAATATTCCATTGACCTGCAAATAGTAGTAACTAATCTAGGCAGGCCAATGGTAAACAATATAACAATAAAAAAGAGAAGAGGGATCGAATATAAATAAGTCAATAGATAATATTCCATTGACCTGCAAATAGTAGTAACTAATCTAGGCAGGCCAATGGATAACAATATAACAATAAAAAAGAGAAGAGGGATCGAATATAAATAAGTCAATAGATAATATTCCATTGACCTGCAAATAGTAGTAACTAATCTAGGCAGGCCAATGGATAACAATATAACAATAAAAAAGAGAAGAGGGATCGAATATAAATAAGTCAATAGATAATATTCCATTGACCTGCAAATAGTAGTAACTAATCTAGGCAGGCCAATGGATAACAATATAACAATAAAAAAGAGAAGAGGGATCGAATATAAATAAGTCAATAGATAATATTCCATTGACCTGCAAATAGTAGTAACTAATAATCTAGGCAGGCCAATGGTAAACAATATAACAATAAAAAAGAGAAGAGGGATCGAATATAAATAAGTCAATAGATAATATTCCATTGACCTGCAAATAGTAGTAACTAATCTAGGCAGGCCAATGGATAACAATATAACAATAAAAAAGAGAAGAGAGATCGAATATAAATAAGTCAATAGATAATATTCCATTGACCTGCAAATAGTAGTAACTAATCTAGGCAGGCCAATGGATAAAATATAACAATAAACAATGAGTATAAAAAGTAATATAGAAGAGTAAGATCGAAATGTATAATATAAAGAAGTCAATAGATAATATTCCATTGACCTGCAACTGAAAACTGCTGTATAGTAGTAACTAATCTAGGCAGCCCGAAACTCAATGGATAACAATATATTACAATAAAAAGAGAAGAGGGATCGAATATAAATAAGTCAATAGATAATATTCCATTGACCTGCAAATAGTAGTAACTAATCTAGGCAGGCCAATGGATAACAATATAACAATAAAAAAAGAGAAGAGGGATCGAATATAAATAAGTCAATAGATAATATTCCATTGACCTGCAAATAGTAGTAACTAATCTAGGCAGGCCAATGAGAGAAGAGGGATCGAATATAAATAAGTCAATAGATAATATTCCATTGACCTGCAAATAGTAGTAACTAATCTAGGCAGGCCAATGGATAACAATATAACAATAAAAAAGAGAAGAGGGATCGAATATAAATAAGTCAATATTCCATTGACCTGCAAATAGTATAACTAATCTAGGCAGGCCAATGGATAACAATATAACAATAAAAAAGAGAAGAGGGATCAGTCAATAGTAGTAACTAATCTAGGCAGGCCAATGGATAATATAACAATAACAAAAAAGAGAAGAGGGATCGAATATAAATAAGTCAATAGATAATATTCCATTGACCTGCAAATAGTAGTAACTAATCTAGGCAGGCCAATGGATAACAATATAAATAATCGAATATAAAATAAGTCAATAGATAATATTCCATTGACCTGCAAATAGTATAAGGCCAATGGATAACAATATAACTATAAAAAAGAGAAGAGGATCGAATATAAATAAGTCAATAGATAATATTCCATTGACCTGCAAATAGTAGTAACTAATCTAGGCAGGCCAATGGATAACAATATAACAATAAAAAGAGAAGAGGGATCGAATATAAATAAGTCAATAGATAATATTCCATTGACCTGCAAATAGTAGTAACTAATCTAGGCAGGCCAATGGATAACAATATAACAATAAAAAAGAGAAGAGGGATCGAATATAAATAAGTCAAAGTCCATTGATGCAAATAGTAGTAATAATCTAGGCAGGCCAATGGATAACAATATAACAATAAAAAGAGAGGGATCGAATACAATAAGTAATAGATAATATTCCATTGACCTGCAAAATAGTAGTAACTAATCTAGGCAGGCCAATGGATAACAATATAACAATAAAAAGAGAAGAGGGATCGAATATAAATAAGTCAATAGATAATATTCATTGACCTGCAAATAGTAGTAACTAATCTAGGCAGGCCAATGGATAACAATATAACAATAAAAAAGAGAAGAGGGATCGAATATAAATAAGTCAATAGATAATATTCCATTGACCTGCAAATAGTAGTAACTAATAATCTAGGCAGGCCAATGGTAAACAATATAACAATAAAAAGAGAAGAGGGATCGAATATAAATAAGTCAATAGATAATATTCCATTGACCTGCAAATAGTAGTAACTAATCTAGGCAGGCCAATGGATAACAATATAACAATAAAAAAGAGAAGAGAGATCGAATATAAATAAGTCAATAGATAATATTCCATTGACCTGCAAATAGTAGTAACTATAATCTAGGCAGGCCAATGGATAACAATATAACAATAAACACAGAAGAATGAGTATAAATAAGTAATATATAAGTAATTGTAAGAATATTTACGAAATGTATAAGTTATTGTAAGAATAACTAATACTGAGTTGTCAGACGTATGTCCCTTAATATTCATCAGAGTGCAACTAAAAACTGCTGTATTTGTACAAAGGTTTTGTTACACTGTAGAAGGGCTATGCCCGAAACTCGATTGACAACAATAATATTAGAATATTGACACGTAAAATTACGAATAACATTTGTTTAAGGCCTAGTTCAAACGTCGTTCTAATGATGAGCCGTTCTCATTTAAAACAATATATAATGAGGCGGCTTCTTTTGAAGAAGTTATTATAAGAACGGCTCTTGGAAAGTACGGCGTTTGAACTAGGCCTAATTGGACATGCATGTTATGCTATTGAACATATGGTTCACGTATTTATCTCCTATCAATATATAATAAAATACAAAATGTATATAACCATTAATGCAGGCATTCAATTTAATAAATACCACATTTTCGCACAAAGTGATTTTAACCATTGTTTTAATAGAGTTGAATTTGTCTCGGTTGATCCTCGCCATGCCATTTCTGACACTGATCAGAGATATTTGAGACACCCAAGAGTCAGGATATCCAGATAGATGTTTCGTTGTTACTTGAGATAAACCAGTGATCATTTCTCTAGTCGTTTTCGTAGTTATCAAATAACTCATAAACGGAAGGTTCAAATAGGGGTTAGCCCTATGAGATTGTTTTAAAACTATTTTCAATACATACTGAATAGTTGGTGGGTTCAGTATTTTGTGATTTGAACCTTCCGTTTATGAGTTATTTGATAACTATACATCCCACTCATACGAAAACGCCGGACTAGAGAAATGATCACTGGTTTATCTCAAGTAACAACGAAACATCTAATAGTATCTGGATATCCTGACAACAGTTAAAACTGTTCAAACATTGTTGCCAAACCAGTAATTAGTGTTCGATTCGTCCGATAAACAGCATCTGAATTTGTCATTCACTGTACCATAGAAGCCAAACACATCTTGATCATGTTGACCTCTAGGTGTGGAACCAAACTCACAAGCGTTAATACTTACATCGTGGTGTAATATTACTCCACTTCTCTGCCACCAGGCTACGGTACAGCTAGTGCATGTGTGGTTCAATACGTTGATGTACTCAACTCGCTTACACATTTCATTACCTACAAAGCTGAGCATGTCAAACTCAGAAATCTTCAAACGTACGTAGTCCACATAGCTGAGCCCATCTTGTGGAAAGTTGCAGGTAATACGCAAGTGTGTCGAGCTACGGCTGATGTGTTGTATACGTGGAAGAGATAATCGGTAGGAATCCCAGTTTGGATCCTCTTCGTTTAACGGGGCGTTTTGATAGAAAGGCTTTATTTGAAATTGTGGAACCGCTCTGTTTTTAAAACTTGCAGACATAATGAGCGTCCAGGTTTTGTTTGGTTCGCTGTGAAAGTCACAATACACATGGTAGTATTGGTCGTTAGCGTCTCGTATGTAGTACAGTCCTGATTCTCGGATACCTGTCTTGTAATGATCTGCGCAGGTAGTGGGGTATTCCTGAAAGGTAACGAATTGTGATCACGAAATTATGTTTGAAATTCTTATTTTACAAATCAAAGGAATGAAAACCGTGAAACATACAGTTTGTACTGGGTTATCATAACTTGTACGTAATAATAATAATAATAATAATAATAATAATAATAATAATAATAAATAATAATAATAATAATAATAATAATAATAATATAATTTAACTATGAAAATCTGCGATAAAATGTTCTTAAAATACATTATAAAATATATAATATAGACGACGTTTCGACGTTAACTGAACGCCATTATCAAGTAAAGTAAAGTGAAAATGAAAGATAGATATATAACAATGAGAACAATAACGTTGATTATACAAAAAAGTACTAAAGTCAAACAAAGAGTTTAGCACGCACGGAGTCCGTTTGTATATTTAGACTGGGTCTCAGTTTCTTAATGAACAACATCTCGTAGATTAAACAGTCAAATTTTCCTTTGCACTTCTTGAGAATGTGGAACATACTATGAAATGTATTTCACGATGTTGCTTGATATTTTTCTTCATTGCATCAGTTTCATCAGGACTTTTGAATGTGGAAGCGAAAAAATACTTAGAAGCGAAACGACCTGATACCGCGTGGATCTACTAACCATCGATGGAGTCTGTGTTTGGACATAAATACACTCAGACTCCTTATGAAGGATGTTTGCAATTCCTTCCACCACAGAACTGATCCCCCTGGAGTTGAGTTCACAGAATCCCTCTCCCTCGGACTGCGTGTAGTAATTGTACGAAACACATTTGGGAAACTCAGCCAAACATGCTTGACCACAACCTATCAGGCTTACAGAGTGCAAGACTTTGTATTGAAACCCGTTCAGCTTGTAACCTTGGAGAGAGATCGGTATCCCATCAAATTGGCGATAAACGGCACCCATTGGGTTTTGACCTACGACTAAAATCGAAGCGTTCGTTCTTGCCCAGTTTTTGCCCCAGTAGAAGTACTGCGATGATGTCAAGCCACAAGAACATTTTGTGTGAGATTAGAACTTCTTCAACCAGATGTTTTCGCAAATTAAATGTCCATGCAGTTTCGAAGTAAATATGATTATCTCGAAAATGTATTGTTTGAGTTGCGGTGAATTTACTTTTAGCCAGTGGTAAAATCTCCATATCTAATATTCATGGTGATTATTTATTATTGTTCTTTTCTAGGAAAAGGGATGCCGTCTTTTCATTTAATTATGATACAGCCTCTTCGGCATTTTTCATTATCGAAAGCATCAATACCTGATATTGCATTTTATTGATTGTTATTTATAAAATAACTATGACATAACGCGCTCTCTAATATGTCAAATGATGCGTATGCCGCGCGCGCGCTCAATGAGAGCACACAGGCGCACTGATATTCAAACATTTTTGTAACGAACAAAATTGTCCTGCGTGCTTCTATAACTCGATCAAGTACGATGCCTCGTTTTCTATTTCTTTGACAGTGTTATGTTAATAACCAGGGACTAATAACTTTCAATGCAGCTGCTTAAACAAGAATTGGCACCGACTGTTCATAATTAAATATTGAATACTGAATTCGATAAACAGAACCTGCTAACTTTGCATTTCGATTATCGGTCCTTAAGAATAAAAGTTTTCTGCCAACTATACTGTCGTTATCGTGTTGCAACGTCCTTGAAATACAGTTATTTTCGTATGAGTGGGAAAACTAAGGTATATTGTACCTTGACACTCAAATGGCTTTCTTTCTGAACCAATCAAAAAGCGTGCAGATGCATCTTATCCTATAACAAACTCTTTCAGTATGGCACAGCACGGTACCGTGACTTTCCCACTTACAAGAAAACGCGTCTTCACAAATTAATTTTGAGCCTATCTCATATTTGAAAATTATCGTTTCTCATTGTTTTGGTTCTCTACTTTCCTTCGTGCTTAATTAAAGCTTCAACTTTATTTTTGGCTTGGTTGGCTCAGCTGCAGTGAATTATTAAGAGTCGATTTATTTCAATATCGCATAATATCCGCCAAAAGCCAGCCCTTTTGGACAGCTTGAATTTCAATTTTCGCTTTGGTTTAACACTCTAAATTTATTTTAATTAAGAACAAACTATTAAAAACAAACTAAAATGTCTGCCTAAAACTGTTTTAGCGAGCGTTGTACCAAGTCATGCTCCTGCTTTTTGTTTCAAAATTGAAGTATTTCATGGGAAATACAAAATAAACATGTATATATACATGTATATGTATGAAACATTAGTAAATTTATGTGAACACTCGTCCATTGCGTTTCAGTTACAACATAAACACTGGGAAACATCCAAAGAATCCGCGATTTCATTGGATGCCGCTCGGCATAAAACACGTCGAAAAAAATCAAAACAAACCTATAGAGAGCCTTTTGTCTTTTTTCGATTTTAGTGCCGCTGTAACATCCACAAAAGTCATGGAAACCTTTAAAGAAACGGAAGTTTTCGGAGAAACTCCGACTGTACTGTTGGACGCTATCATTGTTCTCGCTATCGATCGTGTATGCACTTGCTAGCATTTGAAGAACTCAGGCGTGCAACATGTTTGCCCATATAACATACAGAATGTCATATTCTATTTGTTAAATAGGTGCACCGGAGAAAATATAAAGATCTCTGAACTGATTTAAGAGTGGTACGAGGCGTAGCCGACCTTCGGTCTTCACCCAATATTGAATTCTCAACATAAATATTCTGCCAATGCAAATTGGATTCGGATGAAACCAATAAGTAATCAGTTACAGTATGTGGTTCTAATTGTGAACAGTTCTAATTATATTGTGAACACTTTTCAGTAAATGTGCCGTTTTATATCGTAAAGTTAAGATCGACCAAAAATATTCTACCCGAGCAAATATTGATTTGTTTTCAATCAGTCAATGCTATTTTGAATTGGGCTTCCTGACATTTATTCCGCGCAAAATTTCAACTTTGACGGCAAGGTAAGCTGACGACTGTTGTTTACAAATTCGAATTTTAAGCGCGCCTTTAAGATTCTCAGTGGCACAGTTCGCATAATTTCTTTCTAAAAACGCAAAGTTTGGAGTTTGTTTTTATATGAGCTAAAAGGTAAATGATAACACTTTTCCTTACAAAACAATAAATCGAAAAGTGTTGAAAATGAACGAGCAGCATCGGAATGAAAAATTGTGCGTGTTTTTTGCGATGTGTATCTAATTGTAAACACGCATATGCTCACGCATAACTTGGCACTTCTAACATATGTACGTAGTTCTTAAGATATAGAGTAAAATTGCCGCTAATGTACCTGCACTGGTACAATAGCAAATATTGAGAAGAAAATATGTATAACAAGTCCGCGTTTGTGATACAAATTTGCGCCATTAGAACGATTTCACGTAACCAATGTTTAACATGCAAATGAGTTGGTGAGTAAAATAACATGCTAATGAGGTGTATGCGTGGCTACACGCTTCCGTGAATCAGCAGCTAAATTTCTCAAATTGAAATATAATTCTAAAGACAAACATTCGTGGGCACATAGAAAAATGTATTAATCGGCTCACATATCTCAACAATCGAAAGATAACTAATTAAATACTTTTCATTTTAAAGGAATTTAAATTCATGACTCCAAATTCAAACTTCAAATGTAAATTGCCTTCTTCTGACTATTTTTGATTTAAAAGTTAATAAACTAGATTGCTGTCGTTGCTCAAGAACTGAACGAAAATAAAGAAGAGCGTGTTTCAGCAAATACTTAGATATGTTGGAATAGTCTACTGAACACGTCTCTCTGCCAAAAAAGCCACAAGCTCGACGCAAATTGGCATCAACCACCTTGGATGTGTCCAAATAGACCAAATACTTCCTATAGCCTTATACGCTGTTTTGCTTTCTAATAATATGTGGCGCGTCCCTGGGAAATAGAAAGTGCGTCTTCGAACGACAACCAAAACATCGAGTGCCGCAGGTAAGTTCAATACAGCAAATAATTCACTAATTAAATATTTCAACTTTTCATTGGCATTTATTCTTCAAAACATAAAACAGGCACCGAAAAGCAAACAAGGCGATATGGAAAGGAAGTTTATCCTTGAATGTTACAACCTTTCCATGGGAAAGGAATGGAAACAGGTCCTTCTTTTCACAAAAGAACGAATAATAGATGCAGGGCTGCCTCAGCGTGGTTGCCCCACAAGACCGTGTCATAAGTCGCATGAAAAATATCGTCAAGAAGGCCCTGGCGTCCCCACTTCCTTCCACGGCAACATCCTCTAAGCCAATATATGCAGAGGAGCAAACAGAAATGCAGCAGAAGCAGATAAGGTACGCTTCGAAAGGGACTCCAGCCCCAGAGAAAGTTGCAAAGTAAATTGAGTAAAGAATTTGCAGCGTCCTCCTCGGATAGCGACAGCGAAAGAGCCGAGATAAAGCCAAGCAAAAAGAAGAGAAAAAGTGACAAGGAAGTTGCACGAGAAACGCAAGAAGCACACATAAAGAGATGTGCAACAAGGCTATGGACACACTCGAAAGAGTAAACAGTCTGCTGGTCAACGCGGACGTCAGTCAAATTAAGAACAGCCAGAAAAAGGTTGCGTAAAGTCTGCAGCTTGAATCTCAGAGTCATTAATTTAAATTCCTTCAGCTGAATTGTTTAATTATTATCTTTCGATTGTTGAGATATGTGAGCCGATTAATACGATTTTCTATGTGCCCACGAATGTTTGTATTTAAAATTATATTTCAATTTGAGAAATTTAGCTGATTCACGGAAGCGTGTAGCCAAGCATACACCTCATTAGCGTGTTATTTTACTCACCAACTCATTTGCATGTTAAACATTGGTTACGTGAAATCGTTCTATTGCGTTGTTAGCAATTGCACGAGCGTGATGAACGGCATGCATCAATGAACATTCGAAACACGTCAGCAATTTAGCGTTGCCGTCTGACTTCACTTCGTTTTAACATTTTTCTATCATTCGTATCGAAATAATACGAACATTAATATTATCTTAAGACAACTTAAAATCGACATAAGTTTACTTGGAACCCATGTACAATCGAATTGCAAGGCTTGAAATCGAAATCGATAATGATACACAATATTAAGCCATTAATTAAAAAGCAAGCCAAAAGTGTTCACAATTACAAACATCTGTTCGCAATTAGAACTACCAACGGACATGATATAATAAAATATATTTAGAAAAGTTCAATTATAAATACAACGAAACTTAATACATGTTAGCTGAAGTGTAGAGCTAATTAATAGCAAAGGTTCAGGATAATCGTACCATATGTTGACGAGAAATATCATTAAGTGCAAAAAGTAGGGGAATCTTGAATTAAGCATTAATGCACGCTTGCCGTGTCTTTGTTCTCCGGCGAGTGATTTTCAACATTTTCTGCGTTCTCCCAACATATCCCAAGTGTTTTTAACAGAGAACAAAGACACGGCAAGCGTGTATTAATGCTTTTATAAAATAATTAGAAGGATAATTTCTTTCTTAAAAAATCGTTTATTTACGCGAAATTTGATTGATCAAATTTGCAATTCTCCTGAAAAGCGAGAAATCGTGCATCATCCAATCAAATCTCACGAAAGAAATCAGAATGGCAAAGCGACAGTAGCGACTACTCGACAACTTTTATCAGTGCCGTATAAATAGTGTTTTGACAGGAAAGACGTTTTGAAGAATGCTATTTTCTGTCAGAAAATTACCGAAGAATGTTTGTTGCACTTCGTTTGTGTATCCTGTGAACACAAAACACGAAGAAAAGTTAGAAAAGCTGAGCTGATTCAATGAAGACGAATCGTCAAACTTTCTGAAATATTTGACAACTAGACTGAATGAGCACGAAGTCAGGTAGCCAAATATCCACAGTTTTTATCGTATTTTTGAATCTTTTCATCGCTTTTCTCGACAAAGAATGTATACACCTATTTCGAAAAAGGTTGTCAGAGAGAAAGGCGATAGGAGAATGGCGAATGGTCATTCTAAGACCAGATGGTACTATAGATGTGTATAGCGGTATATGCAAATAACCTGGCCCCGGTTGCACGAAAGGTGAATAGCGCAGGGGCGGATCCAGGGTTTTTTTTAAACAGTGGGGTTGTGTTATCTGAGCGGCGAAGCCGCGAACTACTAGGGGGGTGTGGGGGTATGCCCCCCCCAGAAAATTTTGAAATCTACAAGCTCTGAAATGCAATTTTTAGAGATCTGGAGTTGTTTTATTACAATAACACAACAAAACTCAATTTTCAGTAAAATTGTGAGTTTATTGGACATCCAACAAAGATGCTTGGAAGAGTCTTCTTGGGTGAGCTTAGTGTGTAAAACTAAGTTTCGAAAAGCGAAGAAATATATAAAAAGCACCTTCAAGTTAGTAAACAATTTCAGTTCGTACATTCTCAGCGCTGTGCACGTGTTCCACTTGTGACGTCACATCACGTGACTTTACAAAAACAACCCGAACAGTCGAATCACTTTTTCGCGGATTTTTTCGAGTTAGAGATAACTTTTGGCAACATATTTCTCGATTTCAACAACAAGTGTAGTCTTTAAATTTGTTTTTGGGTGTTTTTCCGGATTTGTTAAATCATTTTCAAAATAAATTAATATTTACGTGAGATCTTGCCTTGAACTTTTGCCGCTAAAAAAAGGCAGGTTCTTTCAGTTATCAGTCAAACCGCCCTCGAAGTTGAAACGGTCGTGCAAACAGTATGAATTAAATTATATTATTCTTACGAGAGAGAGAGCTGAAAGGCAAGAGGGACCTACGGACAGACATACTGACATATACAAGTATTTTAAAAAATATCCATAGGGGGGGGTTGCAACCCCAGAACACCTCCCCCTGGATCCGCCCCTGTAGCGCTATCCACCAGATAAGTCCTATCCAACGGATAAATTTTTATTGGATAACTGCATCATTTTTATCCGTTGGATAAGACTTATCCGGTGGATAGCGCTATTCACCTTTCGTGCAACCGGGGGCCTGACAATTTAGTTCATAAAGCTTTCAGTAATTGTAAGTAATTATTACGAAACCAAGATAGAATAAATTTAAACTGACCAGCAGTCAACTTTGGTCTTTTAATAAGCATTCTCCTATCCTATCTCCTTTCTCTCTGACAACCTTTTTTGAAATAGGTGTCAGTAAACGATGGACGTTTCAGAGACATTTGAAGATATTTTTCTCTTTGACATATTTTACTAGAGATATGAATGTTCAGGTGAACCCGCCGTGTAGCTACAAGAATCGCTCTGTTTTCACTCTTTTGTGAGTATAAGCTTAAATACGGCTATCTTTTCTTTATATTTTCAGTCATACACTTGAGAAAATATGTGTTAACTATAGAACTTACAGAATGGTTAGTATGTTATTGAGAAAAACTGAGCAGTTAGATTTAGTTTTCTTCAGTTTATTGTGGACAAAATAATTGGACGATTCGTCGAGTTTCTTGTGTGTGTTTGAAATTTGAAGCTCAATTCTTGCAAATTGTCGGGTTAAAATCATCAAAATGTCACATCTGGATAGAACTTGAACTTAACTAAACAAGAAAAACTGTAATTGTATGGCTTATAATTAGTAAATATAAAACATGTTTTTGACAAAGAAAAAATATATATTTGTGATCGATCAAAATGCACTGCATCGCTTCAAGGTTGTTCAAGGTCATCAAAACCATGTTTCTGTGCTCTTATATCACATAGCTTTTTAGCCAATCAGACCGCGCGTTATATCATAGTTACTTTATAATTCTGTTTATGTCCACCTCAGATTCATTAGAATGTAATGCATTTGGGAATTTGATTAAATTAAATTATATTAAGTGTTCAACAATTAGAAACCACATACTGTACACAACTGTTTTCACATCGAGAGCCAACACAATAGATAATGAGGCGGCTTCTTTCATGTATATATGGCTTTTGAAAACTATATAGGCCCTTAGAGATGAAAGTGAGCATCGCATTATCGCCCCATCGGTCTTTTCCGGAGAACTAGGTGTCATACTAGAGATACAGAAGTTCTCATCCACAGTACATGCTTCCCTGCTTTCTCTTGGTTGTAATCACAGATATACAGTTTTAAAAATGCCGTTGCCAAACCATAGTAATTAGTGTTCGATTCGTCCGATAAACAGATATCTGAATTTGTAATTCACTGCAATATAGAAGCCCAAACACATCTTGACTACTTATATTCCTCAGGTGTGGAACCAAACTCACAACCGTTATATAGGTTATGTCGTGGTGTAATATATATCCCACTTCCCTGCCACCAGGCTACGGTACAGCTACTACATTTGTGGTTCAAAACGTTGATGTACTCAACTCGCTTGCACATAGCACCACCTGCAAAGCCTGAGCATGTCAAACGTTAGAAAAAATCTTCAAACGTACGTAGTCCACACAAGGCTGAGCCCCCCATCTTGTGGAAAGTTGCAGGGTAATACGCCAGTGTGACGAGCTACGGCTGATTTGTGTTGCATACGTGGAAGAGATTAATCGGTAGGAAATCCCAGTTTGGATCGTCTTCGTTTAACGGGGCGTTTAGATAGAAAGGTTGTGATTTAAATTGCGGGTAACATTCTGTTTCCAAACAGTCCAGACATAATGAGCGTTCCAGACTTTGTTGGGGTTCGCTTGTGAAATCACAATACAACATGGTAGTATTGGCCGTTTACAAAGCGTCTCGTATGTAGTACAGTCCTGATTCTGGGAGGGATGCCTGTCTTGTAATGATCTGCGCAGGTAGTAGGATATTTCTGAAAGGCAAATAATAATATGTTCTCGCAATTATGTTTGAAATACATATTTTACAAATGAAAAGAATGGAACACAATCGTGTAACATACGGTTTGTGCTGGGGTTCATAACTTACAAGTCAAGGAAAAACGTTTGGGTCCATTTAGCGTGGATCTAATATACCATTGATGGAGACTGTGCCTGAACATAAATACAGTTAGGTCTCCTTTCTGAAGGCTGATTGCAATTCCTTCCGCCACAGAACTGATTCCACTTGGAGTTGTAGGTTCACAGAATCCCTCTCCCTCCCAGGTCTGCTGGTGTAGTGATTGTACGAAAACTAGTTTGGGAAAACTCAAGCCAAACATGCTTGACCACATCCTATCAGGCTTACAGACAATGACATTTGTATTGATGAAACCGTTCAGCTTGTAACCTGTGAAGAGAGATCGGTGTATCGCCATCAAAGTGGCGATAAAACGTCACTCATTGGGTTTTGACCTACGACTATAAATCGAAGCGTTCTTGCCCCAGAGAGAAGTAACCACGATGATTACAAACCACCAGACCATTTTGTGTCAGTTTCATAGTCATCAGACCTTCTGAAAACTAGAGCTTCTTGATCCAGGTGTTTTCGCAAATTAAAATTTCCATGTTGTTTCAAAGTAAATACAATTGCGAGCTCAAAATACATTGTTTTGTAATAGAGGAAATTGACTTTACCTAAAATTGCAATACTAAATGTCTAATATGCATTTTGTTTCTTTATCCTGCTCTTTTCCACGTGTTTTGAAAGGAGAAGGGATGCCGTCGTATATTCCTTCAATTATAATACAGACCGATACAAATAAACTATACAATAAAAATACAATGCAATCCTTTTTATTGTGGTAGAAAAATCAGCTACAACAATTGGCCTATTTCACTATCTCATAGTACCAATACTGCTCCTCGCATTTCATTGATGATCTGTGTTGCTAATATTACCAGCGACTACCTAACTTATAACATGTCAATGGCAGCTGGTTAAACAAATAAATGGTACGCTGAATATGTCGAGTACTATAATATTACAAATTGAATTCGTAAACAAAAACCTGTTAAACACAATGGTATTGTTATGTGAGTAGATGTGAGAAAACGAGGCTTAAATTTCTATTCGATTGATCAACGCCTTCTAGAATAGATTGTCGGGTCACGAGAAGAAAATTGAGATAACAGCAACTATGCTTGTCATCGACGGTTGCACGTGATCATGACTAAAACACCACCCCGATTACATACCAGTAAACCTATGGACCTGTCCGTCAAGCTGTTGTAGTACCGCCATAACTTCGTCCTGGCACTACTACCTTTTGGTGTCCCCCAAGGTTCGGTCTTGGGACCTATCTTGATTTACCATGGTTACATCTTCTCCAATTGGTGATCTTGTTAGTCGGCACAATAATTTTTTTAGATTATCAAACATGTAGCTGACGAGTTACACTATCATTTCGGTCCCAGGACAAGCAAGTCTCGATGTTGCAAAGTGACATTCTAGGAGCATGGAGCAATCACATGCAATGCCATCAAGAAATGGATGCACTCATAATTGTTCCAAAGTGCCCCACAATATGAGCGACCTTAAAAACCCGAGAACTTTTTGTTGTGACACCCATAAGCACAGACAAACTAACCGCTCGGATATTTCTATTACTGTCGGGATATGAAAACTATTTGAACCAATCTGAAGTGCAAGGAATATTGGGTCGTTACTTGATCACAATTTGAACATGGATGACAAATCACTTATATTTGAAGGTTGCTTTCCTTCAGATCAAAACATTAGGAAAAGTCAGAAAGTATCTGCCTACGGAACTGCAGCGGAAAAATTGTTGCTTCACGCACTGTCACTCCCAGACTATCGAGCGCTGTAATGCCCTGGATATTGGTCTTCCCAAGAAACCTCATCCAGAAAACTTCAATACGTTAGAACGTGCCGCACGCTTACATAATGGGCTCCAAGAAAACGTGACCATATCTCTCCAGCATTAGATGAAACTCCAATGGTTGCCATTTTGAAAACAGCATCTGTATTAAGATTCGCTTCCTACATTCTCAAACTCAATAATTCGTTTAAAATGTACCAAAAGGAATAAAATTCAGTATATTTCAGTAAAACCTATGGGCTTTTTCTTCATAGGAAGTAACCAGCACAATCCGGTGCATCAAATCCGTGCATAGATGATGGACCTGAAAACCCCAGGAAAGTCGCTCAAGAGTACTTTGAAATGCATTTCCATAGAGTTCCAAGGAATTTGAAATGATGGATTTCAAAAGTACTCTTTCCTGAGTTCTTATCTCTCATCAACAATCCTCGCGGACCTTGGACAGAGTAACCACTCTGTCGACAATGAGATCAATCTGAAAGTAGGCTCTACTTCATGCTACTCAAGAGTCCAAAAACATGTGGGTATGGTATTTATATACGAGCTACTCGTCTCCTGCGCATGAGCAGAGTAATATGCAGACGGGAATTCTTGCTTTTCCTTGATAAAATCTGCGAGAGCTTTATTTATTGCCTTTACACGGCCATTGAGCATGTATAAAATATACTGAGTATGAAAAAATTGGCTCCAAAATGCTACAAGAATCTTATATCGATATACTTATCAGAAAGCTGCGTTCCGCCTCAAAAGTGTTATGGTTGAGTTCCAAACATGACAACCTAAATTAAAGTATTATTGTAAACGAGCTTTCTCTGTTGTCCCCGGAACTAGTGGAACTCTATTCACTAAATAGACATAAAAACATCCACGTGGAATTGACATTGTTAAATAAGAAGCTAAAAACGACATCTCTTCTAAAAA
Organism: Actinostola sp. cb2023; assembly: GCA_033675265.1. Classification (NCBI taxonomy): domain Eukaryota; kingdom Metazoa; phylum Cnidaria; class Anthozoa; order Actiniaria; family Actinostolidae; genus Actinostola; species Actinostola sp. cb2023. The sequence continues at coordinate 142,211 of JAUJYZ010001336.1, forward strand.
AAAGTTATGTCAGTAAATTATTAAAGCTCTTATTTTTGTAGTTATATATCTGATTTATTATGTTCAATGGTACAGTACCTGAGCTATAACATTATGATACTCATTACTTCAAGTAGTATCATAGGTTCTACATAGCACTCACTAAGTGCTCCTTGATCATTGTTATGGATCAGTGGGGGCTACATAAAAAGTATTTATCATTATAATATTAGGAGGGTTGAATGGGGTTAACGACTAATGAAAAAAAACGGCTTAAAAAAAATGTATACTGAGCAAATAAAAACTCAAACTGACAATAGCGAAGTATCAAAAGCACAGTCACTTGTTCAAAACAGATGATGAGCGCAGTGTGAATAGTTAACTAACGTCATAACTGACAAGTACAAAAAATTAACTGACATACATGCTGACCAACGATCTTTGACTTGCACAACTGATAACAGATCAAAACATTGTTTTTGTTCGACCGTGAAACTACTTAACATGCTTATTAATACTGACTTAAAGTGCTGTTCACCCCTGTGATATTGTTTTAAAAATATATTTCCAATTTATTGTCTCTCACAATATTGGGGAGATCAGTATCTTTGTGATGTTAGAACCTTGCGTTTATGAGTCTAGAGAGGTTTGAGGAAACAAAAAAAAAAAATTCCCTAATATGCAAATCAAAATGAGTTCTACTAGGCAATTTGTCACCTTTTTATCAAGAATAACTTATTTTTGTTTTATATTACCTGGAGCAAAGAGAATGTTAGTAAATAATCTAAAAGACTGAATATATACTTCTGGTAAGTTTGTCAAATGTACAATAATGAGAGCACATGGCGTTTAATTGTATGAATAAATCGATAGTTCTTAGTAGACCTCATGGCATAATTGAGATTATCAAGACCTACTAGAGTGAACTCATAAACTGCAATAGATTACATCATCCACAAGGAATACTGTAAATACATCCAACAACTATTATCTAGTTAATACGATTGAATGATTTTTAAAACAGATCTCACAGGGTAATAGCACTTAACAGTTATGACAGCCTACTGATGAACAAAAAGGAATGTATGGAATGCGATGACGTGTGTGTTCCCGATTGACCTAAGCACAGACAATAATATCTAGAGTGATAGATTTCACTGATAGCGACTTTATAAAGTACACCTTATGAAAGTAAATTACGCCTCGTCACACGTGTACTGCCCAACATCCCACGTGTTTCTATAAGGATCAGAGCTATTTAAAACGGATAAACTGTATTTGTATATTCCTTAATGTAATGATTACTGGCAGTGTTCAATAGTCATTGCCAAACCAATAATTAGTGTTCGATCAATCGATAAACACTAAAGTGTGTTTACATAGCGATATACACGTGTACGTGAGAACTGGGACATCGCTCTGTTTTTACAAGTTTTAAAACTGCATGAAACAAAGTTTGAGCTGTCCAGAGACTTTGTTCGGGTCGCTATGGAAAGTGAGTCACCGTACACATGGCGGTCAGTACTTGTAACGACTTAGCGTTCGTAAGCTATTCGACACATCCACTGTTTCGAATACATATAACTATACATGTCTAATGAGATAAGTTCACCTGGTGAACACGCACGCAATGTTCGTGCCAAATATTATAATTCCATATGTGTGTGAACAATTGCGGGTGCTGTTTGAGAATTTCTTGAGATAGTAGTCTTCATCTTCAGAGGCAAGAATGAATTGTGACACGTTGAGGCAATGCTGGTATTAATCAGACAATGTTTTAAAAAGTCCTTGAAGTTCATCATTTACGTACCATCGAGCATAGAGGGACACAGAAAAGCAGCCCCCATGTGCTATCTGTCAAGTCACAAGCGGAGTATTACTATATGTAGAAGGAGCGAATTCAGGATAACATTAACGATGTCAACAGAACTGAAATCGCTGATTGTCGGGATATTCTTAGTCTCTATCATCGCTTTCACTGAATGCGAATAATTTTCTTAAAGTCTATTCTTTAGAAGTGTCACTTTGTGCTTTGGCGATGCTACTGGATGCTGCGCACTTGTGTGATCGTGACCAATGTTGTATGTTGTACACTCTAACGTGTGACAATGCTGGGATTAATATATCCGATTGTTATCGTTTTCTTGAAATCTTTCTTAGATTCTATAAGCGTCAGATGAGCTTCGTCTTGTCATCCTATTATGATTAGGATATAAGAATACCAGTCTCCTGCTTCTCTATAGCAGTGTGGCCTTGTAAGAGAGGGCACACATTTCAAGTGGCACCTAAAGTTCTCTAATCTCTAATGTTTTGTATGCACAGCACTATATATATATTTTGCATCATGCAGCTTCAATGTACATGTCATGTTTGTATGTATACCGAGCGTTACAGGCAGTATTCAAAAGAGACAGCCGATGCCAAAACGCACAGTATTAGTGTTAGAATGTCTTATCCGATCAACAGCATATCTGAATGTATAGGTATTCACATCGCGTAAAAACCCAAACACGTTCTTGACTATGTTTGTTCCCACAAGTGTGGCCTACCAAAGTCAGCAGCTTCTTATATGTACTATATCGAGGTGGAAGATTGTACTTTCCAGATCTGCCACCAGGGCTACGGTAAGGCTATTGCAATATGCTGCTTCAAACACGTTGATGTATTCGACAAATCGCTTACACTCGGACTACCACACTGCAGAAGCTCGACACATGGATCGAACACACACACTATTTACCTGCGTACGTAGTCCACATACACTGAAGAGCCCAGCTTGTGGAAAGTTAATGCATTGGGGTAATACGCCAGTTGACGAGAGCTCAGGGCTGATCGTGTTGCATACGTGGTATAGAGATAATCGGCAGAGGAATCCCAGTGATTGTGGATCGTCTTCGTGTGTAAAGGGTCGTTTTGGTTCTAATGAATATTTCACGAATAGTGGAATCGCTCTGTTTTTAAAACGGCAGACAAATGAGCGTCCAGAGCTGTTGTTGGGTCGGTGTGAAAGTCACAATACATCATGTAGTAATCACGTCGTTAGGTTATCGTATATCAGTAAAACACTGATATCTAGTGATGTCGATCTTGTAATGATATGCGAATGTGAAGGGGTGGAGGTAATTATCTGAACGGTAACGAATTAAGCCATCACGAGCAAAACTCACTAAGCCACAAGGGTTACCACACAAATCCAAATCGAATAACGTATGTTACAGACAGCTTTTCAGTGAATTACGCACGACCCGCACGAACTACTGCCTGTCGAAAACCTGCGTTTAGAGGACGGCCGTCGAATCAAACTTACGACGAGGTGTTCTATCGACGATAACCGAATGCGATCTGAGAAACTAGCGACTAAGTCTTCTACAGTACAAAATGGCTACACTGCGAGGGTACAGAAGGACTATACGGTATTCTCAACCTTTGCCTAACGACATAGACGATTACGTAGATAGTGGCCAAGGGTGACTGATAGAGCAGAATTGGTAGGGTCAACGTCACCTACTGTACTATGCCGCCGTGGCATGCGCTGAAGATGTTTAGGCTGGGTTTTAGGAGTGTGCGAAAACAATGCCATGAAAACTGGTCTTACCCCCTCTTAAACGTTGGACTGAAGATGTTAGGGTGATTTGTCAAACTTAGTATGGAGGCACGATGAGCTGCCCGCGCGTTTTTTGCGTCTTGCAGTAACATGTGAGGGCTACTGTTCCACGGTTTATGAAAGCAAGCACCAGGATTTGCAAGAAGGTGTCCAGCTCACAATCGCCAGGAATTACTTCCACTTCGTTTATCTTTATTTGGAAATAATACTCAGTGGGTCTTTTGAGGTTGGGCTCTGTGGTTACCGGTGGCTTGTCGCTTGAGGCCCTGCGGGTTGTTTACAGGTTGTGGTCCTTCGGTTAGCTTGCAAGGTTGAGTGCTAGGGGTGTTTAGTACGCTGTAACTGCAGCTTCAGGGCCGTTGATCTGACAAAGCGGAAGTCCAGGTCTCCCCATTCTCAAATATGAGCAGGGGAGGACTACAGTGGGACCGTTGGCAGAAGAGATACTATTATCAGCGGTTATCACTAGTGCTCATATATAGATACACCACTATTAGTCATATGTTATACTGTGAAGGTTGGAAGAACTATATCACAACTTGGACCTATAGTCCGAATGGGTCGTCATTACTCCGAAAACGTTTGATTTGACAAGAGGCAAGAAGATTAGAAAGAAAATTCTATAAGGGCGGTGGCATCAGGGAGTTATGTACAGTTTTGACGTGTCAGTAATCCGAGAATGTGGAAATAGACTGCCTTTCAAACACTGTCATCTTAGAGCGGAGGTGAGGAAATGGATCCAGCGATCCACCTGAGCGAAACAGTACAGAAATTACCTGCGGTGCAACAGGCTGCAACAGGAAATCGCATGGCATGGCAGAGACAATATAAACATTGTATAGTGCACGTAAATGACACCAATTGTATACATGCAGTAATTAAGTACACCATATATGGAAGAATGAGTGCCACCAAAACAACTCAAAACAGGCCGCTAGCCAACAAACTGCTAGTGCAGCAA